>WYDI02023688.1:0-72143 GCA_009867235.2 Psittacus erithacus | reverse complement strand
TATAGACCCCCTTCAGATACTGGAAAGCTGCTATGAGGTCTCCACGCAGCCTTCTCTTCTCCAGGCTGAACAGCCCCGACTTTCTCAGCCTGTCTTCATATGGGAGGTGCTCCAGTCCCCTGATCATCCTCGTGACCTCCTCTGGGCTTGTTCCAACATGGTCCAGAGTGATGCCTTGACCAGCCTTGCTTTGAACTAGGGTGCAAGTGGCTTGACAGCTCCTCTCTTTAGCTATCGCCTTGTGTGCTGCAGCATCCCAGCAGTTTCCTTCAGGCTTTCCAGCCCTTCTTCAAAGAAGGATTTCCGGGACAGGAGCCTGCCTTCCCTCTCCTTTGCAGCCCAGTGCAGTGGGGATGGCCAGGACACAATTAAAATGTTCTGCATCTCTTACAACAGAAGGTCTTCAGGGCATAGATTTTTTTTTTTGAAGGCTGAGACCAGGTCTATAAAAACCAAGATTTAATGTCCCTTTATCTTTCCCATGGAGGGGTTAACAGGCTCAATATCAACACAGCCAGTGTGTAGGAAGTGGCCCAATTTCTGTGTCTCCTGACATCCTGAACCCAGAAGCAGATGGACGTTAACCAGCTCTGATTAGTTGGGAGAACCAAGCATTAATTTTTTATACACCACAACCACCTGAGTGATGGAAATCAATTATGCTGCCCCTCCCCCTTCCATATTAATGTGGTTGCTCTGAGCAGAGACGGAGGAACCTGTTGAAACGAGAAACCCCTATTTCTTAGTTTGACCCCCTGGATAATTAGGGTTAAATTGATACGCTATCGCACCGGTGACACATTTTATCTGCCTCTGTTTGTACAAGAGGATACAATAGTGGAGGAAGGACCAATTTGTGCCCTGCTCTAGCTAACCAGGCTGAGATAAAAGGTGTCACTAGTCTGATAACATTCTTGCCTCATGCTCCTTTATTGTTGCTCAATTTGCTTTTTTTTAATCCTGTTCTTTTTCTTTCAATACCCTTGGTCATATTTTAACTCCATGCCATCGCATAATGACGCCCTGCTAAATGTGTGTGGAGATAGGCAACTCTGGCTGACAGCCTTTCCTTATAACCGAATTCCAGCCCATCCATCACTAGGCTGCTCTCCTTAACTTAAGGAAAGTGATAACTAAAGCAAGGCCGTTTATCACCACCGAGCTGTGCGCTTCTTGCCGTCTTGGAGAGCTGGCTTCAACGGGAGAAATGCAGCCGTGTCACCTCGCCTCCTATTTGCATCCCGTTCATCTCCAGGCCCCATTTACCCTGCAGAGTGGAGGAGCAGGAATGGATGGAAATCAGAGTCTGGGATGATGAAAGCTCTCTGAAAATGGCATAGAGCTGACAATGCTGACCACAGTCCAGGGAGGACTTGAACATGTGTGGCTGGTGGAGGAGAGTGTGCTGCCTGATGTCACTTGCTTTCCTTCCCAAAGGAGACCCACATTTGGGGAGCAGGTGAAGATTGTGCATCCTCATCTCTGCTGCTGAGAGGACAGACTTTACCAGAGCTGCATTGGAGGCTGGAAAATCCCACAGCCATTTTCAAGTTTCTATCAAGTGCTGTCATACCTGAAGCCATGCTGTTTGCCTCATGGAGTGTTTTTGAGAGCCAGCTTCCTTCGCAAGGAGTGAGAGCTGCAGTGCTTGGGGAGGGAGCGAGATCTCGCTCAACAGCTGGAAGGATCATGGGAAGTTGAAGGCAGTGAAATGTGCCGTCATTTCTCTTCTCCACTGCCTGTGAGAGGGCCAAATGCCAAACTCTTGCTTAAGCAAAGCTGCCCCCAGTGAGCAAGATTGACTTCTGCAAGAGCAAGAAGCTGTACTGAGCATAAAAGCGTGTTTACCAAATGAGCTGCTCAAGTGAATGGTGGCCCTGATAAATGGAGATACTTCCTTACAGGCCTTGGCACTTCTGTTCCCCAGGAGAGCCACACATGTGCCTTGTGCCCTCCAACCTAGAGAAGATAACTGCAGAAACTCCTGCCTCATTGCCAAGCTAGGAGTAAGGGGGACCACTGCAGGTAGTGAGCTTGGAGCTGAGGAAAAGACATTTCAGGAGTCTTTTTCTCCCTGTAGCTACGTGGCCACCTGGTTTCCATGTGCTGAAAGTCCTGGTTCCCTGTGCTGGCAATGCTGTGTACTCAGACTAGACCAGATCCATGCAGCAATCCTTCGTGAAAGGCAAGCACATTGCGCAGCTGTATCCCTGCTGCATCTTCCAGCTTGGGGAGTAGACTGATGCTTTGGTCCATGCTCCTGACAGCCAGCCCAGGTTATGGCATGAGTGTAGGTCTTGTAATGCTTGAAAAACTTGGTGAAGTCTTTGTGATGCTAGTGTGAAATGAGGGGACACAAGTGCAGAGGGGGAGGGGGAATGTCCTGAGGTCACACAGCTTCACAGGCAGTTTCTGGGGTTGTTACTTGTTCACAAAAACACGTCATTTATTTAGTTGACATATTTATTTGGAGCATTTATTTTCTCCAATTAAAGACCCACTGTCCAGCGCCCAGGGCATACTGCCATCAGTCTCTGGGTGGAAATAGAACCAGACTGTCCAGTTTGCTGGGCCTTTTGGTCCCACAGGGAAGGAAATGCTTTAGATGTCATTCATTGCACTTGGTGGTTAGCTGTCAATTCCTGTGGCTAACAAGAACAATGCTGTACTTGCTTCTTCTGGGCCCTATCCCAGCGTTAGGTGAATTGATAGTTATTCCTCTAACAGGGAATATTATAAATTGGATGTGTGTTAATGAAAACCTCTTGGATTGGAAGAAGAAACTCTGCTTTTAGTAACATACCTTTTGTTAACTCTTCTTATCATCCTCTCTAAATGCGAGCAGTCTAAGAGAGGTTGAACTGATCATGTGTGAGTTTAGATGGGTCATTTGGCTTAGATGGTTCCTTTTCTGGTGATTTTTTTTTTTGATTTGGGCACCAGTAGAAAGCAGCTTTACTGGAGAAGGAGCTTTTCCAGCATACTGGTTGGAGCTGCTGGGGTCTGTTCAACTACAGGATGTCATGGACATATGTGTAATGGCAGTAAAATGCATGGACTAGGCTGCTATTTATGTGACAGCTATGCAGTTGTGGGGAGTGACTCCAGGTGGTTTATTTCAGCATGATGGTGCTAGCATCAGATGAGCCATGGCCGGAGATGAGACTGTGCTGTCAAGTCTCATTGCTTACCCTGCAAATCGCTGTAGCGCTGCTGCTTGCAAGCTTGTTGACAGGCTTCTTGCTTGCAAAGAAATTCCTCTGGACCTCTGTATTCAAATGTGTTCGTATGACTTAAATTATTGCTCCTAAATAATGACCAGGCATTTGGGTTTGGCACAGGAAGGCTGTTTCTTTCTTAGCCTAAGCAGGACTCAAAAAGCCAGTACACTGGTGGGTTGCAGTGTGTTCTGGCTCCACTGCCCAGATATGCCCTGGAGATTCTCGTGGATATGTTTGCAAGCTTCCTTCCTTTTCTTCCCATAGAAATGGATGCAGCACTGACACCAAATCACTCTGGTACTGTTCTACCCTGAGTCTCATGTTATCTGCAAGTGCATTGTCTGTGTCCATCCTTCATCCCTGTACTTGGGAAACTGTAGGTCTGAAGAGATGCTGCCCTATTCACCAAAGGGTTTGGAGCTGGGCTGAACATTCAGGTATGGCTCAAGGTGGTGTATCTAGCTTGTATCCATATCTGACCAGAGCTTGTTCCTGAATTTCAGCCTTGAGTCTGAAGTCCAGTCTAGACTGTTCACTCTTTCCTGTATGGAGGAGTGGGAGAAGACTTTGCCTTGGATATGGTCTGTATTGGGATGTTTGAGCAGCTGATGCTGGCACTTGCAGCTCTTCCTTCCTCTCCTACAACCTCCCAAGTGCCCGAGGAAGTTGTAAGATTCCCCACCCCCCTCTGTTTGCAAAAGCCGATTTCTGGGGCTGTGGCTTTTAACATGCACAAATGGCTCTAATTTAGTCATTTATTTAGTTGACATATTTATTTGGGATGTTCCTTTGCTTCAGTTAAAGATCCTGTGACCAGTGCCCCAGGCATGCTCAGCAGTACGTGAATGAACAAGATCCATCAATTACTCTTGATCAGATCAAACCAGCCAGGGAAAACTCCCATAACTCATCTTCCTGCACAGGCTTGGCTGAAGCTGCTTGGCTTTGCGACTCAAGCTTCCTCATCTGAGGGACACATTGTAGCTTCCCTGCCAAAATAGTCAGCAGAGTGTGGGAGAAACAGCTTTACAAATCCTGGGGTCCTCCTGTCCCTTGAGGAAATTCCCTTATAAGTGCCATTTTGTTTTGTGAGCCCTGTTCTGCAGCTTGCTGTAGGAAGGGAGATCTTAAGATGATCTTAAGGTCTTTTCCAACCCTAACCATTCTGTGATTCTTTGTGTGCTCATAGCTCTGACTGCTGGTGCTCCAACCCATAGTGTGGCAGTGTGCAGCATCTTGTATCTTCAGAGTTGTGACTGCTCTCTTCTTCAAAGCACATGCTCAGAAGACAGCCTCTGCTTTCTTAGCTCTAAAACATTGGTCCTGCAGCATTACTACCTAAAAACTGAAGGTATTCATGCCTCTTTCCCTCCCTATGTCTCATTTGGTGTTTTAACCGTAAAGACCAAATGGAAAAGCACCAGGGCATGACAGGTGAATTGTCAGTCCTTCTGCCTGCCCTGTGAGCCACTGGCAGAGCAGGATGGTTTTGCAGGGATTTGTGATGTGTTCACTTAGCAAAGGACAGCCAGGATGCTCCAGTCACGTTTGTGTGTTAGCCACTGTGGAGCAGAGCTGCATGCTGCGCTTGCACACAGCTCCTGTTCAGAATGATCAGTGTGAAAGGTGTCAGCAGCCTGGATGTGGCTGGATGTAATGTAAGTCTTCAGCTAAGCTGTGCTCTCGTGAGATATTCTTTTTTGCCAAGAGCTATGGTCCCTCTGATGTGCAGCATGTTACAGCAGACCTGAGGGTCTCTTCCATCTCGGAACAAAATGCACTTAAGAAAACAGATTTTGTGTTGTCAGGACACTGATTGAATCAGACCTGCTCTCTTTTCTCTCTTACAGGTTACCAGGACAATGCCAGTACTTAGGGCTGCCGGTTGCTGATTACTTCAAACAGTGGATTAATCTGAAAAAGGTACCTTTACACAAACTGCCATGGTCTCCTTCAGCCTCCCCCTCCCCTTGCCCTTCTCCTTTCCTCTTTAAGGAGGTGTCTAATAACTACTGCTGTTTTGCATTGAAATGAGTTATTTTCTCAGAAGCTGGGCTGAGTGAGTCCTCCAGCTCCCTATTGTATCTCCTCTAATAGAGTCTTACTGTACTTGATGGGATGTGTTCTGCAGCTGGGGAGAAAGCCCATTGTGGCAGGCACAGTGCGGTGTCTCTGCATAATAGTGGGACACTGTGAGGCCCCTCTGCAGCTGACGGTAGTATTGGCCTCAGTGTTGCTGACCCTGTTTTGTTTTGCAGCCATATAAAGCTCTTAGGAGCACGGTTCCCTTCAGATCAAATTCTAGTTGATAAATGTGGATATGTTCCAGTATAAAAACCAGCATTTTCCTTCGTGGTGCAGGGAAGGGAAGATGTCTCAGCAGCACATCCACCTAAGAGACTGGTGATCACTGTGCAAAGCCAAATGCCTCAGACTTTGCTGTCTGGTGCCTTGTGTTGCTCCATGCCTTCTCTGGGTGGCTACGGGGCAGCTTGGTGTGCATCCGCAATGCATCTCCTGGCACTGCTGTTCTGTCTGCACAGAAAAACATGGCGATGCCATACGTCACAAATCAAAGTGGGAAGAAAAGAACAAGTATGACTGCAAGCAGTAGCAGGGTGAGGGGAAAGGCTGGGGTCTGTGCATGAGAGAAGCTGGGGTGGCCTTCCTGGTTAAGATTCCCTTCCCCCATCCAATTCAATGTTTTGTTTGGATTTTTGCATCTTTTCCTGATAATTAGGGGTCTCAGTAAGTGGAATTTGCTTGTAAACAGCTCATTGTGGGCTTTTCTTTTGTCCTTTTATTTATTTATTGTTTTAAATGGAAGCGTGAGTGGCAGGCAGAAGGACAATTTGCATGATCTGTTCCATCAAATAGGGTAGAACATGAACTTAACAAGGGATGCTGGCAGCACATTCCCAGCTGAACTTGTCAAAGGGTCTTGTATTTCCCTGCTGTCAGAGCAAATCTTTTGGCTGATTGCTGGTCCTTGGTAAATGAAATCTGAAAGGACATTGGGGCATTCTGCAGTTCAGTGACCATTAATGATCGCCATTTGAAGTTCACTAAACTTCCGGTGAATGGATAGCAGCTATATAACCAGCAGGTTGATGGCTGCAGAATAATAATACTTAAAAATAAACAAATAAAAAAAATCCCTATGTGCTGTGGTGTTTGCTAAGAAGTAGGTTGATCCAGCCATGTTCCTCTTCTGGGCCTCAGGATGAATGACTTACAGCTCTTTCCCATAGTTCAAGGCTTCTGGATTTACCATGTTAGGAGCTGAGATTCATCATAATGTGGATATCCAGGCAAGTGGCTGTTCTTCAAGATGGGTGGTTTATGTATTGTACTTCAGCAAATACCGTGATACTAAGTTGAGCATCCATGAAGTACTAAGCACAGAGCTAAAGGCAGGAGGACGAGGGAAGCTGTTGCAGTCAAGTGTTCTCCTGCCCAGTTCTCTAAAGGGGTCACAAGAGAGGATTTCCAGCCTAAATAAGTAATTCTGCCCAAGCACGTGCACCCAATAAGCCTCAGTCTCTTTTGAGTGAGCTCCTCGTGTGAGAGAAATAAGAGTGGACAGGTATCTAGCTTCCCTGTTCTTCCTTGCAGATCAAGTGGCCCCTTTTCGCCTACCTCTGGCATGTTCCTGACTTGGAAATACTTCCTAGGCCGAGTCTGCAGCTGACCTGATCCATGAAGCAAAGGTGTTTCGGGAGGTGGTGTGAAACTGCTAATTGCTAAATTATGGATAATTAAAAGACTTGGATGTTTCAGACATTGAAAAACAGGCATGTGTGACTGAGAGCATATTCCTGCAGGATGGCCCCAACTGCATCTGCTGTCCCGCCTTTGGGTCTCTGCTTCTGAGCAGAGCAAGAGAACCCTTTTGAGTCAGGGAGCTGTTGCTGCAAACACAAGGCAATGCGGAAGAGTGGGATTACATATGGAAAGGTGTGTGCACGGGGCAGACATGTTTGTGTACCTGTGTGTAGTGGAATAGCAACAAAACATGCTCCAGATTCCCATGCACACACAGCTTCAGCTCCTCTTTGTCTCCATTTTGTGTCATTTGAAGAAACAGTCCTTGTCTGTTCTCACTATACCAGAGGACAGGATGCTCCAGAGCTCAATAGTTCCTCTTCCCATAGTGGTGAGATGGTCTTTCTCAGGGTTTATTCTATAATAAACTCTTCCCTTGTTACTTCTTTACTGCAGGAGCAGTTGAGGTGAGAACCCCGTGGCTCCAGGCCTCTTTCACAGCTTCCAAGACGTACCTCCCAGGCAAGCTGAAGACAGGAATTTGCCCCCCACTAGCTACCACGCTTGTGTTTCCCTAGGCAAACCTTTTTGGATTGATCTGGCTGTGCAGGTGGTGGTGAGCTCCACATCTGACTGTTGTGATGGTGGCCACAGTGTCTTGAGATCTGTGAAAAAGATCTGTGGAGGACAGGGGGAAAAGCTGCCTGTGTACTTGACCGTGTTTGCTGAAGTTTTACCTTGCCCTGTGCCCCCCAGCCTGCTAATGCATCCCTTCTGTCAAGCCTGATCTGTGTTTGCTGACATTTTTAATGTCACTGAGCGATCTTATATCTCTAGTGAACTGTCAGTGTAGAGCTGACTCGGGGCAGAGAGTTATCATGTTCTTCTCTTCGATTAGCTCAGCGTTGTGGGAGGGCAGCAGAAAGCAGAGGAGGCTTTCTCTGAATGCTGCAGCATTTCAGATATCCCCTTAAACCATCTCAATAGGGAGCCAGTATCCCATCTGCCAGTTCTCCTTATGTACCTGTCATGTCGATCCACAGAGGCCCTGTGGGTTAGGACTGAGGTGCAGAACCTGAGCTACATCATTGGAGCTGGAATGGAAATAGCAGAGTGCTTCATGTCAGGAGAGGACACCAGTGGAGTAATATATACAGAAAGCAGGAGGCTGTGAGTCAAGATTTATGTGAAAAGGAAAGCTGCTGCAGCTAACAAGCTACAACCAAGCTGCTGCCCCAAGAGCATCCTCAGGTAGCCTGAATAAATTCATTAGTTCTTATTCTAGCAGGAGGATCAGCTCTCATTCGTACTCCCTTTGCTTTTTCAGGAGCCTCTGTGGTTTATCGTTCCAGGTCCTGCTTCAGTTAGCAGCATGGTTGGTCCTGTGATGGAGCCTCATCCTGTGGGGATGGAGCCAGCATGGTGTTAGGCTGAGCACAAGGTGCTTACGATTGCAGGGGGCCAGGAGCCTGGGAATGAGAAATCCAGCAATCAGCACTGTCAGCACCACTGGGTTGGGAGCACATCACAGAGGGGGAGAATGGTTTGATGGAGGGAGGAGGTGGAAGAATGGGGTGAAGCTAAATTTTCTTAGAATTAGCTTGTGCAAGAAAAACAGAAAGATGCTGAGGGTATCAAAGTAGCCAGACCAAAGGTCTAACCCAGGTTGTTTCTGTACCACAGGCTAGTAACTGGTGCTTGCAGGTGTAACAAGGAGAGCATGGAAGCTCTGCTTCCCAGCAATTGTTTCTTCAAGGATTGAGAACTGGTGGCTGCTTTATGACCACTGTGTCCAGCACCCACTGTTTTTGCCACATCTGTCTAGCAGAAACTTGTACATCTTTTTCTGAATCTGCTCATGCTTCGGTTTCGACATCATCCTGCAGCAATGAGTTTTGCTATTTAATTATGCATTAATTATACTCTGTTTATTCATATGTTGCGTGAAGATGTGGGTGCTTTTTTCTTTTAATCCTACTGTCAGATCATTTTCTTGGGCTGAGGTCTTGCACTGTGTGAAAGAGCAAATAAGTGTTTCCAGTTCTTCTCCCCTGTGTTACTCGTGAGACCTCTGCCATACTCTTGCTTAATTGTGTCTGTTGCAGCGCAGCGTAACTTGTCAGAGGGCTAGCACAAAGATACTTGTGGACACTCTGAGTAGAACTGGGTTGTGGAAGCTATTTTTAACACTGTATACACTATCCTGATCTTCCATTTCTCTGGATGTTGAGTGGTTAAAACGGGTTCATGTATCCACTAAGGTTTTGGTTTGTTCCTTGATTTCCAAATGATATTTTATTTATTTTGTTTAAAAAGACAATCTTCATACCCATGACAGAGCTGCCCCTTTCTCAGGACAGCTGTCCTGGCATGTTTGACCATCTTTGATTTCTGTTCACAGAAGGCAGCATATCTTTAGGCACAGGAATAGTGGTTCCTTAAGAAGTGGCAGAAAACCGGTCCTAGTCTGACATCCTCCTGAAGTTCAGAAGAGTTTTTATGAAAGGCAGGGGTTGAATGATGTGTGTGAAGGAATGCAACTTTCCTTCTCTCAGCATCACAAGAGGTGACAGAGCCTTAGGGAACACTGCATGATCATGTTGAGAGTGCCATGGTTGTGTGCAGAGCTGGCGTTCTCCAGGCCCAGCCTTTGTTGATGTCTAGATACTCCTAGTTGGAAACAAACTATTATTACAATGCACAAATGTTTTAAGGTCACCTACTCACATTGTGAAATCTAACAGAGGATGCCTGTAATAGGATGTTTTTGTTAATATTTGGCAACTAGAAATAAACACATCTTAAACAAACAAAGATTTGCTAACAGCTTTTTGTTCCTCCTCTGAATTAACAATTCCATCTGCCTTTGGGGTGGGAGGAGGAGTGCTTTGGATGAAGAACGTTGAAATGGGTATAACTGAAAAATGGTTTAATTTTTTGGCCTGTGTAGCTGGAAGTTGCTTTTGTGAGGTCTAACTTCTTGAGGACTTATTGTGATTGTTATCGATAGCCTGTTTATTGAGTTACTGGCTGTAGGGAGTATGAAATGCCTAGAAAGATTAGAAATAGCAGAAGACTCCTTAGGCAGAGTGTTTCAGGGCCGAAACATCAAACACATAAAAAGATGTTGCCACTTAACTGCGAAGAGCTGCTCTTACACCCCCAGTGCTCAGTGCTTTGCTGGATTGCAGCAGGGGTGAGTGCTCCCAAACCCTGTCACACCTTCCTTCAGTGGGAGCTGTGCTTTCCTGGGCTTCTCACACTTGGCTGTGGACTTCTTGGCTTTGGAAAGTCTCTCTTAGAAGGCAAGAAGGGGAGAGGTTGTGAAAGGAAACATAAGAAGTGTGACTCCAGGGTTAAGGGGAATAAAAGTGTCTTTTCTGTGGAGATTGGCAAATAAAAGTGTCTGTGCAGTGGCATTGGTTCACAGCTGGAAGGAAGTTGAAGGAATTGCTTATAACAGCAAAATGACTGTGTTTAATAAATACTTAGCTCTGTATTTACAGCAAGGCAGAGGATGCCCTATTGCTGAGCAAGAAGTTTGCTGTTACAACACAATTTTCTGATAAAGTTAAGTGGTGGCTTTTGATTGGCATTTTGCATAACTGGTCTACAAGAGTTTTTGACGAGCTGGCTGAGAAGCCTTGTACTGTTTATAAGTCTTTGAACATGGGGGAAGTTCTAGAGGACTGGAAGAAAGCTAATGTTGTACCAGTAATTTAGAAGGGCAAATGGGATGACCGATGAAGTAATTATAGCCCTATCAGCTTGACATTAATTCTGGGCAAAGTAATGAAAAGCCAGATATCATAGTTGATTAATAAAGAATGAAAAGAGGGTAATATAATGCCAATCAATGTGGATTTATGGAAACTAGATCTTTTTCAAAGTAACTTGATATTTTTTTTATGAGACTACATGTTTGGTTGATAAAGGTAACCATGTCAATGTAATATACTTCTGAAAGGCATTTGACTTGGTACCTTATGACATTTTGATTAAGAAACAAGAGTGATACAAAATCAACATGGCACACATTACATTGATTAAGAACGAGCAAACTGACAGCTCGTAGCATTTAATTGTAAATGGATAATCATCATGGAGTGCATGTCTTCCTAGTGGAGTCCCACAGGGATCTATTTCTCAGACCTCTTGTATTTAACACTTTTATCAATGCCCTAAAAGAAAACATAAAAATCATCTTCGATAAAGTGTGCAGATACTGCATCCAGGAGACGGCTGCTTTGGATTTCTAAACAGGCAATGACAAGTAGGAGCAGAAGGGCTGGATCATCTCTTTCTTTGGAACTGGTTTGACCGGTGTGGGATGCTGAGTCCCATCTCTGCACTGAAGACTGGACAAGAGCTGTAAGACCCTGGGAGCCATTTAAAGTTCCAGAGGGAAGGGTAAGGGAGACTTGGCTGTAGTCTGTAAGTATCTAAAGAGCGAGCCAAAATGTGATGAGAGGCTCCTTCAGCCTAGCAGACAAAAGCATAGAATCATAGAATGATTTGGGTTGGAAAGGACCTTAAGATCATCCAGTTCCAATCCCCTGCCATGGGCAGGGATGCCTCACACTAGACCATGTCACCCAAGGCTCTGTCCAGCCTGGCCTTGAACACTGCCAGGGTTGGAGCATTTACCACTTCTTTGAGCAGCCTGTTCCAGTGCCTCACCACCCTCACGGTAACGAACTTCTCCCTTATATCTAACCTGAACTTTCCCTGTTTAAGTTTGAATCCATTACCCCTTGTCCTATCACTGTAGTCCCTGATGAAGCATCTCTCTCCAGCATCCTTGTGGGCCCCCTTCAGATACTGGAAGGCTGCTATGAGGTCACCAATGAAGAGAACTGCATAAGCAGTTCCAGTGCCTGGAAGCCAAAGCGAGGTAATTCAGGTGCAGATTTTTACAGTGAGGGTAATTAACCATTGGAACAACTTACCGAGGGCTGTGGTGCATTCTCCAGCTCAGGAAGCAAAGGTTTTTTCCCAAAAAGATCAGCTCTGGTTCAAACAGAAATTAATTTGGGGCAGCCTCATGGCCTTTGCAGCCAATCCCGGCAGTTTCTTCTGCCGTGATCATCTTCAACTGTCCATCTCAGCATAGCTCTGGCTGCTCCGCTTCCCTTGCAGTGACAGCACCCTCAAAGGCTCCTGACTTGGGGGACCAGGGGTGGCACGAATGCCACAAGGCTGGGGATGGAGAGGCCGGCATCCCACTGGCACGAGCATGGGAGCCCTTCTGCTCCAGGGGCTGGAGCACAGCAGCCGTCCACCACTTCTCCTTTAAATCTGTCGTGCGGCTGTCTGAACTCTGAAATTTCTTTCACTCTCTCCCTCGCCTTGTTAACATGTGTTGCCTTTGGGGTAATCAGGGAAAAAATATTATGTCCTTTTACAATTACCGGGTTTCGGAATATTAAAATGTCTCTCTGCATCGGCAGTGTTATTTTGATTGGTATTCTAACCTTTGACTAGCCCATAAAGCGAGCCGCTCTTCAAGCCAATATTGCAGGACTGAAATTTAATTCCGAAATGATTCCAGATAATAGGGAGACAGATAATATATGCATGAAGGATATTATGTTTGGACTAAATGCAGCAGGGCCAGGGCTTGGGAGTTGAATAATAGCCCAGAGTGAGTTATAATGTGTGGGACAGAAATACCTTACTGTCAGGGCCAGGAGAGGAACTCTTAAATCAAAAGGAGGGAGATGAGGAGGGAGTCGAGGACAGTCATCTCAAAGGGAAAGGGCATCCAGAAGAGGTCTTAAAGGAGCAGCCCTCTCCATCCTGCTACAGAAGGACCTGTCTTCCCTTTCTTGTTTAACAAAGTGTACTGAGTAAAAACACATTTCCAAGGAAAACCAACGTGCAGGAAGGTTGTACTGGGAAGAGAGGCTGAGAGGCTGCAAGTTCTTGGCAGTCTTTTCCCTTTCCTCCTCCTGGACTCATTAGAAGAGGATGCAGGATGAGTTGATACATCAGAACTCTTTTCCTCAGTTTCCCTAGAAGTTATAACCAGATGAACCACGAGGTTGTTGATGTGGTGGGTTTGCAATACGTACTAAGGTAGGGTGCTCCTGTAATGGCAGAGTAACCATCAGGGTTGGATTTAGTATCCACTTTCACATAAAACAAAGGCAGCAAGGGCATGGTGTGTGGGTTGTGTGGCCAGTAGTTGTTGCCCTCCACTGTCTCAGCCCCCTCAGAGCTGCTGCCCAGGCTGGTGACTGAAGACAGAGGATAGGAGCATCTTGTCTAACAGTTGAGGTACAAATTCTGTGCCTTTTAAATACTGGAGGCTTTAAGAAGCAACACCCCCCCTCTAGGCTCTCTGCCCCAGGAAAGGGAACTTAGGGGTTCTGCAAGTGGCACTTTGTGCTTTGCCAGCAGCTTCCAAGCGTGGTGGAGCAGTCAGCAGGGTACTTTCTGCTCTGCAGTAGCTCAACCCTATAACTTAAGCCTGCTGGGTAAGGTGCTGGGAGTTTTTCTGTAGCTAGACTTCACAGACCATTGCGAAGCACTGCTGTCCTGGGAGGAGGGGAGCCGAGCAAGCGGAGATGGAGAATGATCTCTGCTGCTGGGGTGACACAAACCCATGTCGATATAACAGGCTTTGGCTCAGTGGCACGAGCTTATAGTTTCAAAGTAATGATCCCAGCCTCGCATTTCATTTCCTTTTCTTGCAGTCTCAGGAGCTGGTCTTGCCACAGCTGAGAGGGGCTCTAGATGCAGCCTGGAAGCTTCACTGGTTTTGGATGCCTTGAGCAATAACATATATGCCCATCCCAGGAGGGCAGAAATAAGCAGTTGCCATCTTTGCCTAAATCAGATGGTTTTGTGTGTTTCCCTCTTCTTTGGCTCTTATTTTATTTTATTTTTCTTTCTGCATCCTAAAAGCACAGGAGCAATTTTCTGTGGAACGTACGTCTCTATGAGTTGTTCTTGGAGCTAACAGAAAAGATGTGATCCTCAGTGGGTTAATGTAAGTTCTTGGTCTTGGTTCACTAGAAAGTGGCTGAGTTTCCTGGCTTGTGAAATAGCAGATTAGTAAATCCTTTTGGCCATAAAATCCACACCTGGGTGAAAGAGATCCCTTCTTGCTGCCGAAATCATGGCAAGCAGAAGGCTGTGGGCTGGGCATATGCAGCCCATTCCTTGCTCACTATCATTTAGACTCCTGGGGAGGTAAAGACAATCTCTGTCAAGGTCCTGCTGTGTGGAAGCCATTTAGAGCTACTCCATTGTAAAGGGGACATCAGTATTTTGGTCCTATTAACAGCAAGCTCTTCCTGGCACTTCCTTCCATCCTTCTGTCCTTCCTTCCTTCCCATAGCTATCCTGCATGTGTTTTAGCATGTGTTCATCTCACACAGGGATTAACTTCTTTACCATCAGGGATTCTCTTACACTCTCTTTCACTAGTACCTATTAAAATGTGCTAGGCGCATGCTAAAATCTCATCTCTTTTCCTAGACAAAGTGTTTTGGAGCCTAGTTTTAGCCTTTGGAGCAAACCATTTTTGCATACTGTGCTCGAGGAGGACGTGGCACAGGTGGAGAAAGCTCAGAAGGGTCAGAGAGCTGGAAGATGTGTTCCCGGAAAAGACTGAGGGACCTGGGATGTTCAGCCTAGAGGAAACTAAACAGAAATCAGTTTTGGAAGAATTAAAGTGTTCAGAGGAAGGGAGAAGTTTATTCTGAGTGGTTGTGGTCGATGGTGTTGCTCATGACCTTACTGCTGCAAGGAGATCAGTAAATGGTCTCTGAGGACTAGGGCAGGCGTGTGAGATCTTTAGCTCTTGAGATTTCATTGTTTAGAAGACTGTGGTGTGGATGATTTGGGTGGAGCTGGTCCTGGCCTGAAGCAGACAGTGTGGGTCATCACTTCTCCCTTCCTGCCCTGTTGAGACACTTGGGCACAGAATGTTCACTTTTTCTGGGATACACCGCTGAAACCCAGAGCAGGGAAAGAAGGGGTGGTTGCATTGGCTGCCATGTACGTTCTCCCCTCCTCTCCTGATGCTGTTTGCCTAGATCAGGATGTTTGTATGGCGAAAATCCCAAGATGGCCTTTATTATCAGTGCCTTCAGGCGTCAGCAAGGACCAGGACCTCCTGGTACCACATGTGGTACAGAGAGCTCTCAGGTAAGGCAGGAAAGTGATGATTCAAGGAAGCTGAGAAACACAAGTATCTGATTTGGCCCCATGCAGCCTGCCCATACTGGACAAATTGTTAAGTAGAATTTGTTGTTTCTGTGCCTTTATTAACCAGCTCAAAAGCTTAGCCTTCTATATGAAGTTGTAAGCAGTGGTTTGCTGAGTGCATTGCAGTGATTGCTTTACCTAAGGCATCCTTGTCTATGCAAGTAGTTGGAGATAGGTTGGCATTTGTGGTTCTATATGCACATCACCATAGCCTGCAGGTGCAAGGCACAGAGGCAGCTGCTCAGACCTCCGTGCTGCTCTTCCTGCTGAGTGCCATATTGCTCGGCTGCACCTCACTGTGCCTGTGCTCCTCTTGCTGGGGGATTTGAGCATCTGTCCCCTGCACCCAGGAGCCTCCTGGCTCCCATCTGGCTGTGTGCATGTTGCTGCTGAGGTTAAACATACTGCTCAGACCTTTACACCATGAGAGGCTGCTGCTCGCAGGTGGAGGAAGGAGCCACACTTGCTCTCCTGGTCCTGCCTGTTGATGAGGCAGTGTGCTGTAGGTGCCAAAGACAAAGTTTTGGAAAGAGCATTCAAAAGCGAGCAAAATAAGCACAATGAAACCTAAGCAGCTTCTCCTTTTGGTAAGAAATCTTTCTGCAGTGCTGAGGTTATGTAGGCTGAAGTGGCCTGATGGTCCCTACACAGTGGGGTCTGGACAGGCAGGGAGTTGCTGCAGGGCTGGTCATGGTGTGACTGGGACCTATTAGCTGCACCCTTGCTGTAGCTGGGGATAATGGTGTGCACAGCATGGCTGATGTGCCACACACTTGCATCCAGACTTGCCCAGTAGTAAGCCCTTGGCATGGCAGCCTAGGAGCAGACCAAGGAAACCATAAGGATGGTCAGAATTGGGCCCTGTATCTCCAGTGAGCAGGTGTCTGTCTGGCACCAGTCTGGCATTTCACCTGCACGCAGGACCATGGCTGTGCCTGTGGGGCACCAATGCTGTTAGCAGAAGCTGGGGACCTCCAGTCTCACATGCCTGCTTATGTGAAGGTGTGGGGTAGTCTCTGTTTTCCCAAGTCTCGTGTACTGTGGTCAGCTGGAGAGGCTGGAGGCTTCTGCATGCCCTGGTATTGCAAGAGGCAAGCCTGACCCCAGGCCTGACACAGCTCCCTGCAGTCAATACCAGAGCAAGGCAAGAGGAGAAGGGATTAGAGGCAGGGCATGTTTTACAATAATCCTGTAACGTGTGCTGCATTCCAGGCCAGAAGGAGCTGAGAGGCAAAGGCGCAGTGCGTGAAAGATGGCCTTTCCCAGAGTCCTGTGGGCCAGGCAAGGGGCAGAGCATCCCTGCATCCCAGTCCTTCAGCTGGAGCTTTACATGGGTACCAGTACAGCTGTCTAGTGCCTGGGAAAGGAGCTGTGTCCTCTTTTCTCTGCATTTAAAAGACAGGAGCTCCATGTAGGAGCATAAAAACTGATGTGTGTAGTTCTCCAGGGAGCGACAGAGGGTAAATCTGATTTTGTAGCCCTGGAGATTAAAACATTAACTGGTTTTGTCCTCATTATCCCACCAAGCCAGCATGGCTTCAAGAAGGAGAGTGACTGCCTGCCACCTCCACCAGCAACAGCAGGCTGGTTTATGGTAGCAATTGGCTTGCCAGTGATTGGAAAGAGGTTTTGTTATATGAGATGTTCCTGGTGCCCTGCACTGAGTGTGATGCACTATCCTGCTGAAGGGGGGGATACTGTGGTGCTACTGCTTCTTGGCTGAGAAACTGTGGGTGATGCAGCTTCTGCCCCATTGCACAGAGGGGTACCGTGGTTTGGCTTTTGCTTCTTACGGGCTTGATATAAAGCAGCAAGAGATGCTGAACTGGAGGTGGGAGATACTGTAGAGGAATTTGTATATTAATAACTTACAGTTCTTCACAGTCATTAATTAATTAAATCCCTCAGAACCCCAAGGCTACTAAGCAAGTTGATTTCACAGTCGGGATTAAAAGTCTCCTGCCACCCTTCCCCCATGCTGGCACAGTACTTCTGGCTCCATCCTGGCTATTGCTCTTTCCACTTGCAGGTTTCCTTGCTTGAACTCTTTGTCTGCAGCCCATGGATCGGATCTATGACAGTGGCTTCCTGAGAACTGGCTGGACAGTCTGCAGATAGCCTGCTTTTGTATAGCAAACAACCCTTCATCTAGGCATAAACTTCTCCTGTTTTGTGGCCCACTGTGGGGGGCAACTCTGATCAAAAGCATGAGCCCAGCCAGAGGCTACCTCACAGTGTCTGGTTTTCCCATTTGCCTGGGCCCCTCATACAGACTGGGACCAGCTTCTCCTTAAGTGCTTTGACATGGATGTTGGTGCTCACCAAAGCTCCAGAGCAAGTGGACATCCTGAAGTCATAGTCTGGATTGCTGCACTGCAGTCTTCCCAGGCCTGCTCAGTACCCATCAAGTTCTTAGCAGTGCCTTTCTGCGTGTCAGTAGGTGTGGAGGCAAGATGCTTGTATTTACTCTTCCCTTCCTTGTGTTAAATCTCATATTGAAAGAGCTCATAATGATGCTATGTCATGTTTTCTTGGGCATCCTATCCACAGATGAATATGCAGGTCTCACTGAAGGCTTATGGATCAGCTTCACCTCCTTCACTTTTCTTTGAGCCAGATACTCCAGCATTTTTGCACTGCACTCAATGTACCTTAAAGCCACCAGCTTCCATTAAGCTGCCTAGGACAGAGTGTAGCCAAGCTGGTCTCTCTTCTGCATGCAGTGATTGTCACCCGCAGTGGGTTTCGGCAGTGTGGAGATGAAACCTCAGTGCAGTGTTGTGCCAGCATTGCTCATGCATGCATCCTGCAGATGCATGTTTAAACAAACTGTGGGTATTTAGTGTATGGTCTTGTGCCAACCCAAGGAAAGCCTGCTGTCTGCACTCTCCAGTGTTGTAACCTCTGTCAGCCTGGCTCTGATTGATGCTATTAATATTTTAGAAATCATTTAGGATCTCCACCTTGGCTGAGCTCCTTGCTCAGGGAAGAGCTGTCCTGCGTGGATGTCTGCAGCTGCCAGAGGAGCACGCTTGCTGCCTGCCTGTGTGTTTTGGAGGAGGCAGGTCTGCAAGTTAGCAGGGCTAGGACTAATGGGAGCACAAAGCCTTCAGAGAGCTAGTTGCTAGCCTCCAGCAGGTGCAGACTGGTCCTTTCTATAGGTGGGGTCTTTCGGCATCCCTGAGACATTGCCTTCTGTCCTTGCCTTTTGGCAAAGGGCCCAGCTTCCCTCTGGATGTTGTCCCACAGGCTGCATTTGACCAGGGTCCTTGCTGTGGAGGGGTGTCCCTATGCCCTTGCTTAGCCCTTCCAGCTCCTGGAACTGGCCTCAACTTAGCTGCCAAACCCAGAAGAACTCTGCAGCTCTCCTGTGTTTTGGGTCTCCCTTTGCCATTGTACCATGTATGCTTTGGCCACATGGAGTTGTTCTACTATAGCCTTGCTTGTGGGCTCAGTCAGTGCCGATCAGGAGGTGATTGACATCCTTTGTTGGTGCCGTGTTAGTGCATCATCTCCAGCTGCCTCTCATGAGCTGCACGTGGATCCATCCTGCACCTCCCTACCTTGCACCCTGCTATAAACAGTGAGCTGCAGAGCCATTCCTCTTGGTGCAAGAGTGCTCAAGTGATGCTCTACTTGTGCAGCCCATAGGGCCCAGCTAAATCCAGCTGTGGGAACGGGGCTGATGTGCTGCAGGGATGGGGGCTCTGACAGATCCAGGAGACAGTGAAGCCATGCGACTGAATCCCAGACTGTGTTTGCTCTGCCTAATTATCAAAAGTATGAGTTTGTTCTGCTAGGTGCACATTATGCCTTTATTGTGGTGTAATTATGCCAGCTGCCTATGTTTAGTGTCATAAAAAGGAATAAAATGCCCATTACCCGCCTAAAGAATTCTTCTTGTGGTTTTTTTTATTTTTATTGCTCTGGAGTACACAGTGGGGATATCTTTGAGCAGCAATTCTCCATGTAAAACAGCTAGTGAAATACTGCGCCTTCCGGAGAGCTCCTCCAGCCAGCAGCCTGCAAAGGCAGCTGCCACTGCTGCCTACTGCCAGCCTGAGCTGGTGGTCAAGATGGTGAAGCCACCATGCTGCCACCACATTATCTTGCCCTGCGGGAGCTCGGCTGCTTTCTGGCAGCGTTCCCTTCCTGCCATCCAGGTCCCAAAGCTCCCTCCTGCCAACACAGAGCCCGAGACGTGCAGGGTGATTTCCAAGCCGAGGAGAGGATGCAGCCTCGCTACCTGCTGGAGCTGTTAAGAAAGACACGATGGTTATCTAGGTCTAGCCAAGCTATTATGTTGTGTCAAGGAGTCCTGTGCCTGGGGAAAGCCTATAAGGAAGTCAAGAGAGCCCCAAAGTGATGTGCAGGTGGGAGCCATGTGCTTCCTCACCCTACCTCATCTGGAGTGCTGAAAACAAAAGCCAAGCAGCATGAACCTGCCAATATGGTGGTGCTCTTGCAACAGCGGGGATGCTAAGCCTCATCCCTCAGCCAATCTGCAGCTCCTGCGATTTGGCTTCAGCTGCTTTGGGGTTTCTTGTGGTATCTGAATCTCTGGGGATATGTTGCTGTGGTGGTGAGAGATGCCTGGAGGAGCCGCATCCTCCAAGAGCTGAGGTTCTGTGCAAACATCAATTACTGAAACACATACCCTGCCAGAGAGGAACAGCGGGAGGCTTGTTCTGTGTGTGTAAGCACTAGGGGCATTTTGGTGATGTTAAATAATTTCTGATAGAAGAAAAAAAAAATACAGAAAACGCAAAATCCAAACCCCACATCTTTAGAGGTTGTTAAAAGCTGCCTCTCTGCTTTTCCTTCTTCTCATAGTTTCAGTCTCTAATTGCAGACGGACTTTATTAGCCTCATTAGGAGCAGTAAGTGCTGGCTATAGATAGCTCTGAAATGTATGGTTTCAGTGGATGGTAAATCTGTTGGTTTAGTTGGCTTGTTTTTCAACTCAGTGATGTTTTCAGCAGTTCCCTGGTCCCCGCAGCCCGGCTGTGCCACAGATACCTCACACAACGTCCCTTTTAATTCCCTCCGTTTATTTTTTACGTCAGGTGTTCCTTGAAGTGGCCTTCACAGCTCTCCACCCTTTTAGCCGATGACTACGTCAGGGGAAGATGGACTTGCACCTCCCCACAGCTTCATTGCATATGCACACACCGTCTGCCCCGGCGGCACGATTGCCTTGGTGAAGAATCCAAGGGGCTGCTGATAGCAATCATTGATTAAGAGGGTAATTGTCCTGAAAATTCAGATTGATCAAAAGGCAGAAATGATAACTTGTGTAACTGTGTTTAAAACCACGTCCTGTCAATAGGGGAGACTGAGACGTGGCGAGCAGAAAGCAGGGAGAATTGGATATGCGAGCGGGTGAGTGTGCCTGTGGTTTGGGGAGGAGGGGGAGCTATTCTTCCTTGGGGTCCGTAGCAGGATGTTTCTTGTCACTGGCGCTGGGCTATTGGAGATTCAATCACTTTTATCTTCCCCTCTCTCTCAATCCAAATGCCTTTTCATATTAGAAAATTAGAATCAGCTCTGCTCATGCAAGATTTATTAGCTCTGCTGAGCAATACCACAGAAGAGTAAATGATGTCGCATTTCAGGGGCTTTTTACACATTATGACCAAACTTGCAACTTCTTAAATATTCTTCCATTGAGCCACTGCAGGATGTGAAAGGGATGGGGAGCAAACTTCTCTCTGAAAATAGTTCTGCACCGGTCCAGATGTCTCTTCTTTATTGTTGGAATGATTGGATTTGGTTGCTCATACAGGTCTTTCCTTTGGGCTCAGTTTTTGTGCATATTGCTCTGGAAACCAAACTCTAAGAATTTAGCTTGTTTATTCCATTTTTTTTCTTAATTCCTTTGTAGAAACACTTTTCAGTTCTAAAATGTGTATCTTTGGAGCTCTGCTGCTTGCTGGTACTCATTTACATCTGAAGAAGACAAATCTCATTTCCTGCTTACATTTTTTCCCCTGCGTTTTGCATGGGGTGGCTGCTTTTTTAAATGCCTTCTGACCTTGTGTCGTACACAGCTCATGTTTTGCGTGATGGTCCTTTGGTCTTCAGGCAGTAGGTGCTAAAGCTCTTTAAAGACCTGAATGAATGTGGGCTGGTAACACTCTATGGATATTATTGTGGGGATACTGAGGCACAGGGAGGGGTTGGAAGATTTCCCTGTGAATACATATCAGAGATGGGAATAGAAATTAGGTCTCATCTCTCCTGTTCCTGGACTACAGCCACAGGGCTTGTTTGTGAGGCTTTTCACTTTCAAATTGCTTTGCAGGTATTAAATCCGTGCAGCATCCTTGTGGGCTGACTGCACAGGAGGATCACTCAGCTGCAAGAGTTGGAATAACAGGCAGTCGGGATCCTCTGCCTCGGGTGCTGTTCAGTTCTTCTCCCCAGCTCAAAAATTAATGCATTTTAGAGTCACAATTTTTCATTGATGGTACGCAAATGGTCTGATGATCCACAAATCACCGATGATGCACTCTGCAGCACTCTCACAATGAGCATTGTGTACAATGAGCATTGTGTAGGGAGCACCTAAACAAAAAAAGTGACTGTTTCAAAGTAAACACCATTTTCTGCTAGTTCTGGTTTGGAATATTCCCAAAAGGGAGCAAATTTTTCTCCAGCCATCATTATTTAGGAAAGTAGACAGCACTAAACAGGGATGCTGATGCCACTGCTCTCAGTGTCTCACACTAAAACCAGCATTAAACAGAAGCTGCCATCAAGCTGTGGAAGGGAATAGTCCATTCATAGCTTCATCTGCTGTCATCATCGTGCAGTGGAGCCCAGCACCTGCAGCTGAGCTTCTGCCAATCTTTTGTCCGTTTGGGTCTGACTTTTCCTTCATGTGGCCAAGCTGCTGGGAGGATTGCAGTGCAGACAGGATGAAGGAAAGGTTTGGGCAGCCTCATGGTTAAGATCCTCTCCCTTATCTATCAGCGTAGCCAACATGTGACATCACCATGGCTCATCATTGTGGGCTCCAAATGCTTAGCATCTTCCGCTTGGCAGGTTTAAAGGGACTTTATTAGCAGGAAGTGCTAATTACATTTAAAACAGCACCATAGTTGGTTGGACCTGTCCAAATGCCAGTCTAACTTGGCACAAAGTTTACCATTCATCTTAGCAAAAGGCATTTCTGGAGAGGTGCTTGAAGCTGTGGCTTGGCGGCAGGGAGATTTCTCATCGAGTATCGGTGCTTGGGAGGCAGATACACTTGACAAGCAGAAGGACTTGACTTTTTCCTGTTCCATATATAAGCACTATGTATTATTCAAGGTCTTCTTCAGTCAATGCTGGGTTATTAATCGGTTGCTTCTCTGCATGTTAAATTTGCCTACTAATTTTGAGGCTCTGAAAGAGGATAGCAGCTATGAGTTTGCACAGTATTTTCCCTCCATGGCTCTCCATACATCCATGTGTGCAATCTAGGGCTGCTGCACCCCTTTGCCTTGGGTTCAGGTGATGTGGTGCTGCCTGTGTGCCAGCCATATGGGGAGCGGAGCTCCAGGTTATTGACTTAATGTTCCCATTTCCAGATAGTCACTGTTGGCGAGGGGAGCAGGGGCAGGGCTAAGAGCAGTGAAAGCCTTGCTGAACCTTGATGGGCCAGGCAAGACCCCAGCAAACCACTTCCTAATGACTTGGGGTACTACAGTCCCAGGTGACACTAGGGAGAGATACAGTGGTGTGGCATTATGCGCTGCCCAGGAAGGGTTTGCTCATGAGATAGGTGCTACCCACCTCCCTTTGGCTCCTGCTCCGTTTGCAGGCTGATGTAAGGAGTTATTTGCAGCTGATTTGGAGACAGCCGTCATGTCTTGGGACTTTTCCTCCCCTGTCCCCCAGCCACACCTCCATGCTCCAGCCTCCTCTCCCTCCATGAGCTCTGGCAGTGCTGCCCGCAGTAGGCAAGGCACGTGGGCCAGCAGCGCCTGCACGTTCCAGGAATCACGTCAGCTGTCATTACTTACATTACCTTGATTGGGAACAGTCAGTTATGTCACCGTCCATCATCGTGTCTCTCCCAGGAGATGGTGAGGAAGGAGGTGAGGAGCAGGAATTATTAAGCGCTTCTGCGGTGCTCCGCCAATCCTACTGCTCAGTTGGCTGAACATCTGTCATCAGGCAGCTTGAAGACAAGGTGCTTTGTCTGATGGATCTTCCCATTGTAGCTCCACAGGGAGGGGCCTTCAGCAACACAGAGACTACCCTGAGGGAAGAGCACTGGGGACTTTGTGGAGTTCAACCTGAAGGCAATGATGCTGCCGCATGGAAAGCTATGGAGGGGACCACAGGAGAGCCTGCCGGGGCTGTAGGCTGGGCTCTCCTGGCTGAGAGCTGCTTTGGAGCCAGAGTTACCAAAACTGCCTCTGGTCTGAATGAGGCAGAGCTCAGACTTGCACGTTCTCCCCACGTGTGACTGCAGAGGATTCCTGGCCATGTCTCAGGTGGGAGTTCATCTTCCCTTTGGCAGAGAGCGCCAGATTCTCCCAATGAGAGTGAAATTTGGCTTTTGATGAAGGAAACATCTTATTTCTAATGGAAAATGATCTGGAAAGTTTCCAGCCCTCTCTGTCCCTATCAGTTTGGGACTTTGGCTCCAATTGCAGCAGCAAGTCTCTCAGGCTCAGGTCCCCCTTGCAGACTGGGGGACAACACATGGCAGTGGCTACGTCCATCTCTGTGGCAGAGCCCATGGTGCCAAGTGTGGTGGGAAGGACAGTTCATCTGTCTAGCAGCCTCCTGTGGATATATTTGTGCCTGAACTCAAGACAGGTTTGAGAGGGTAAGGAGAAACAGGAGTTCCATGGCTGTGGCCAGAGGTGCTCCAGGGCTGTAAGACCAGGTTCCCCAAGGCTTGTGTGACCATGTCTGTCAAGGCTGAAAGCGAGAACCATTCAAGAAGCACACATCACCTGGCAGGACATGCTGGGAGGTGGGTAAGGCAGCAGTGCCTGCCTCCTTGGGTTTCTTGCTATGTGCATGTTGGTCCTGGCAGTGTGGCTTTGGGAGAAACACTACCTGTTAAGCACAGCACTCACAGCTGGATTTGTGTTAGCTGGGCAGGAAGCGAGAGTGGTTTGGCTGTGTTGCCTCTCTAGATAGCAGGCAGCTGGAGGGAAGGAAAGCCAGGGCATGAGAGGGCTGCACCCAGGGACTGAAGCAGGAAACAGAAAGTTTCATGGATGGTTCTGTATGTTTCTGCATGAGCCGCTCTATCAAAGGCAGGAAGATGATTCAAAGGGAGATCTTAAAGCACAAAGAGGAGCTGGCTGGTGCCAGCAGTGGCACACAGGTGCTGTGTGGGTATGTCCTGGGCTGCTGAAGCAGCCTGATCTCAGCCAGGGCTGTGCAAGGCATCTTGTGCAGGTAGAGCCAGCAATGTCTGACCTATCATCCGTCCTGTCATTTAAAGCACTTGCACTATGCAGAAGGGAGGCTTTATGTGAGCCAGGGGCATCGCCGCTGTTATTCTTAGCTGAGTTTGAAGAGCTCTTGCTGTCCTCAGCTTTAGATATAGGCTTTGTTGTGCTGGATGGCCCAGGTGCATGGAGGTTGCTAAGCAAAGAAAAGATTGCAGTGGGTACATGGAGCAGAGGAGGGTTGTTCTGGAGGAAAGGTGGGTTTCCATGGTGGGGGGATAGCTAGTGAAGCGAGTAAATATGTGCTATAAACACGTTCAGAGCATCTCTGCGTGAAGAACCCAGCACAGCCTTTTTGAGTGAATAGAAAGGGAGCCTGGGTTCAGTTCATATGTCTGTTTTCATTTCTTTTCTTCTCCTGGTCAACTGCGGCTGTAGATAAGAGTTTTCTATTTGAAGTTCAGAAGGGAAGGGAAATCCATTGTTGGAAGAGGAGACTTTCTTTTTGCTTGATACCTATCTCCAGCGACACAGCAGAGAAGGAAAAGATTTGCTATGATAAAGGTAGCTTGGAAAAAAAAAGGCACATTGAGTGTTGCTTTTCTCTGTACTTCAAAGCCTGGAGTAATATGGAGCAGTGTAAAATAAGGGAGGAAAAAAAACAACCTAGCCCAGCCTTTGCATGGGGGCTGTGAATGCAGAGCCATAATAGAGCAACATCCTGGCCAAATATCCAGCGCTGTGCCCAAGCCCTTTACCTGGCCTTGGTATGGTGCTACTCAGTGTGTGCAGCACCACCAGGACTCCATGGGGATGGGCTGCAGGGGGGATGCTCTTTGCAGGGGGAGCAGAGGAAACGTTTTGCAGGTGGTGCCTCCTATGGAAGGACAAAACCAAGGGAAGTTATGTGCTGGAAGGAAAACCAGGCGAGTCTGGAAGCAGCATGGGAAAAATGTGCCAATAAACACTTAATTATTAAAATAACTCAGAGGTTGCATGGAGCGTTCAATATGATGAGGCAGGGTGAAAAAGCTGAACAGCGCAGCTCTGGTGAGGGCTGTGGGTGGGAAAATGGCTAAATACCTCCATCCATGCTCCTGTAGCCAGTGGGGTTGGCTTTCTTGGGTCCTGGGCTGTAGGATCCGCTTTTCCTGGGGCTCAGTTATTTCTAAATTAACCAGAGCGGGGAAGTGCCTATGGCTGCCACCTCCATGCCTTGGAGCAGGCATGGCTGAGCTCCATGAGCATACAGAGGAGCTCCAGCCTCCACAATTGCCACTGGGACTCGGGTGACCCAGATGTGGGTCTGGACTGTGTGACATGGGCAGAGGACAAGGCAGGGGACAGAGAGGTGCAGCCCAGGAGCTGGGGCTTGTGACACCCGTCTTGCAGTACATCTGTGTCCACACAGACTTCCCTGTTCCTCTAGCCCCAGGGGTACCCTCCAGCCAGACTGATGGAATGGGGATGCCATCATGGTTTTCATCTTTATCCCCATCCCAAGCTCAGCACATGGTCCTGGCTTCTGGGACAGCCCTTGCTTTGCCAGCCCGCTGCTGCTCTGCCTGTGCGTTTTGGGCTCACTGAGCTGCTGGGGCACCTCTGGAGCAGAAACTGGCCAGGACCCCCTGTTCGCCTCCAAGAAACCAATGCATGTAAAGGAGAGAGCAGGCGTGTGCTGGAGGCTTTGCCTCTGCAGCAGGCTGGGGAGGAGCAGGACGAGAAACCAACAAACTCATTTTCAGCGCTGACCTGAGCAGAGGCTGTAAGTGAAAAGATTTCCAGCAAACCTGGGCTGGTCGGGGTTGCTAACGAGCCTTTCCTTTGAGCAATGTTTTACATTCTTTAAAGATTGCAGGGAGCTCTTGGGGAGAATCTGCTAAAGTAAATGGCAGAGTCAAGTGCACGGCTCCTTTCTTTCCCTTTTCTTTTCCCTTTTTTTTTTTCCCTTTCCCCTTTCTTGGTTCTCTTTATTATGTGGAGTTGCTCAGGCTCTTTCTCTCACTTCTGTTTCTCCTTTTGTTCTCTCTTTGTCTATTTATCACACTGTGAAGGTTGAAAGAGATGTTATTAATCTGGGAGAATGAAGGCAGGATTAGTGGTATGAATCGGATTTTGAGAGCTGTAATGATGGAAAGACTCGCTCTGCTGGCGGGCTGCGTGAGTTTGATAAATGGGGAGCACTCCAAACTGACTCGCGCCTTCCTCCGCACTGCTCGCTTTGCCCGCTGGGGCGTGCCATGCTCTCAGATCTGCCAGCCATCCCACACCGCTCCTACCTGAACCAGAGCAAAAAGCCAAGGGTAAATCAGAGACAAATATCTCCCATTGCACTTAAAGAGATCATTTCTTTCAACATCTTTTTCAAACAGAGTCCTGTCAAGTTCTTGGACAGCCTCGTGCGGAGGTAGGATCCTTCCTTGGAGCTGCGGCCGTGCGGTATTGTCTCCTGGCATGGCTTTGCAGAGGAGTTAATGTGGATGCAGCAAAGCTACCGTCCTGCGAGGCACAAAGAAGCAGGATCACCTCTGTAGGGCTGCACCCTGCTGCGTTTGCCTCCTGAGGAATCCACTGGGCTTCAAAGCCCTGCAGCACTGGGAGAAGGCAGGGGGTATCTCATCCAAAGTTGCTTTGGGGTCTTTGCCATGGAATCTCCTGAATGAGGGGTTCTACCCTTGCATAACATGAGTCAAGTCCCCTGTTGTCAAGCTTGGGGGTGGTAAAGCAGGCTCTAGGAACATCCAAGCAGAGAATAGCCCCCTTCTATGGGGCGAGGCAGGACTGTCTGGACCAGCGTCTTTAGTGAGTAGGGTCCTTTTCTGGGATCACCCCATTGAACGCTCACCCACTTGAGCCCTTCCTCATCCCACCCTCAGGTGTGTGGTGTTCCATGTTGCACCCTACAGAGCCAGAAGAGCGAGGGACAGACTTGTATGGTAGGGTATGTTGCACTTTGAAGCTGGTTCGTGAGCACAGAGCTCACTGCCCTGTTGACATTGTGCCATGAGGCATACATACATGGAACCTTTATCCTTGTCCTAGGGCCCTTCAGTTTGGTCCTTACCCCAGCCTATGCTGTGACTTCTGCTATGGAAATTTTGGACTCACTGCTCGTGGTCATAGCTAGGTTTAGGTCTTGTGTTCCAGCCTGGGAGCGTGCATTTGCTAAAGTGAGATGTGATCGCATGAAGGCCAAATACAACATGTTGGGAAAGTTTGGGTGCTTCAGTCCTTCTCATCCCAGGGGTTGTGGGCTGGACTTGGCCCTACAGCCCATCCAGGGGAGCACTGAGTGTATGATGGTGGGTGCAGAACCACCCATCACTGCAAGGTTTGCATCTTATCTTGGTTGAGCAGGGGTTTATTGCTCAGTAGAGGAGGGGAAACAGCGGTGTGCAGGAGGAACCCTGTTTCGATGGGGTAGTCAGACCACGGGCAGCCCAGAGTTGTCAGTGTCCCTTTAACTACAAGGTAATGGACTTCCCCGCGCTTGGGCTGAGCTCTCCTCTTGCCTTGGCAGGAGCGGTAATGATTGTCAAGGTAGAGCTAATGAGACGTGCACATCTTTAAAGGATCGTGGCTTCCGAGACAGAATTAAAAGACAAAAAATAGAAAAGAAAGGATAGGGGAAGGAGAGAAAGTCCAACTGCACTGCCTTGGCCAGCAAGGTCCATCTGTCCTCTTTGCCCCTTGGCAGGATCACCCCTAAATGACTTGCAGGGCCTCTTTGCTTGCTGCTGCAATTCCTGTTCAGCCCTGGGGGCTTTTCATCTCCCTGAGGGCTCTCCAGAGCCTCTCCACAGGCTCTGTTCCCCAGAGCAAGGGAGCGAGGCACTGCTGGGTATGCAGGAGCATGGTGGGCAGCACCTTTGCTGGGCAAGCAGCAGGAGGGCAGCAGCCTGGCCACTCTATGACAGTGCTGTGGGGACAGTGGAGCTGAAAAGCATAATAGGAAGAAGGTGTGCAAGACAAAGGACATAGGAATGTCTGGTGCTGGGCAAGTGGATGATGGTGCTGTCAATGCTGGCTGGCTCATCCGTCTCTACATCACTTGCTCCCAGATCTGAGATGCTGTACTTGGCTCTTCCAAGCATGCAGAAAGGTCCTGTCTGGATGCCAGTGAGTTAACGATCCCCCCAGATTGCTGTCCCGCAGGGAGAAAGAAGCGGTGGCTCCCCTTTGGTGTTGGGAAATGCCCATGGGCACTCCTGGTGTAGGAGAGGCTGTGCAGATCTGGCTGAGCCAGGATCTGGCCCTTCAGAAAGAGCTGGTGGGGGAGCTGGGACGTTGTGTGTGGTGTGACTGCCTGCACACACATTCCCTCCTGTTCTCGCTATTTCAACTTCACAGGTTGAATTGGTTCAGAGCAGCCAAACTAAATGAGGAGAGATATGATCAGTCAAATATTTCTTAAATCCCGTCTTTAAGAGCTAAGTGCTTGGCTGGAACTTTAAGGCAGGTAATGAGGCTCTCTTCAGATCAGCTTGTGATGTGGAAACTGCTAGATTGACCAGGCTGCAACTGTAAGAAAGCTCTGTCACAGCCGGGGATGGTGCAGTGCAGGACTCCCCATGCCCCAGCTCTTTGCACCAGGCTGCTGCCACTGCGTCTCCCTGCCACCTCAGCACATCTTCACCTTCATCCTACAAGGGGTACAATACAGCTGGGAGCTGGGGTGAGCAGCCTGCTTGCACTAAACTGGGTAACATCCATCTGCATGGAGGGATGTGTATGTCAGTGCTTTGGAGTCCAGCCCCAGTTTGCTCCAGGCATGTGGGTGGAGGTGGTGACCTAGGGGACTCCTGTCCCTCCAAAGGATCCTCATTGTGTTTCAGTTTTAAGCTGGTGGATTTGTTTTGCTGCAAAAATGAGAGTGACTTCAGTGGCTCTGTGAGGTGGGTGCTCTCTTAGCTTCGTCTCTAGCTGGTGCAAGGGGAGAAGGAAGATAACACCATTATTCCGGCAGCCTGGTAAGGACGTGTTGGTAGGATTGGTCCTTCCATTTCAAGGCACCGTCCTTACCTCTGCAGTGCTTGTCTGCAGCAAGATGGCACCTTTGCAATGCACTTGCCAGAGCAGAGGGATTGGTTTGCTGGAGGAAAAGTGGCAGCACAAGAGTGGCAGAAGAGAAGAGAGCAATGCTCAGTGAGGTTAAATGTACCATGTGTCTCCTCCCAGTTCCAAAATACTCATTTCTCCTTTAGGATGGGACTGGGGGAGAACGTGGTCTTACCTGGCTGCTCTGCACCATGCTGCTAGTGCCAAACTCATGGAATCATAGAATGGTTTGGGTTGGAAAGGACCTTAAAGCTCATCCAGTTCCAACCACCTGCCTTGGGCAGGTTGCTCAAAGCCCCATCCAACCTGGCCTTGAGCACTGCCAGGGATGGGGAACAACTTTGCTCCTTGTTATGCCATGCCCACCTGGAAGTGCTTTGCCATCTTGTTGTCTTCTGGGCCTCTCCCAGGCAGGAGTTTGGGACCCTCTGAGCTTTCTGCTTTGTATCCAGGTTATTTTAGGCCTTCTGTTGTTAATTATTGAGATGTAATAATGTGATTAGCGCACTATTAAAAAAATCGCTGATATGATTACCATGGATTTAATATCACATGATATATCATTACATTGTTACATGATGACAGATGTAATTGAAATACACTTATTGGAGCCTGAGGTCGTGTTTCATTCAATCGCAGCAACACCTCCGGGGGGCAGAGCAGAAATGGCTAAAAAAAACCCCATAAAAAGGATCAGGATTGGAAACTGTAATGAAAACAAAGAAACCTGCAGCCTGTTCAGGTCTGGGGCAACTGCTGCTTTGGCTTTTTCTCCATAGGAATTTAGATATGTACAAGTCGGGATTGCTGTATTGTGGATCAGCTGGAAGAGGTAGGTCAGCCAAGTTGAAACCGCCTGCTCAGGGGATAAGCAGGAGGACTTGTGTTATGGACCTGTCCCCAGAAGGCTTCCAGCCATCTCACAGCACTTGAGCCTGGGTGCTATGGACACTATCCCACTGACCTGCCAGCCCTTCTTTTTAAAGGACAAGTGGAGCTGGAGATGGTACCCGCTGTTCTGTGGGAAAGCCAGCCAGCTGCTCCCCACCTTCTGCACAATGCTGCCCTTTTTGGAGTCAGGATTCACTCAGATTGTTTGGCTCAGACTGTGCCGCAGAGGGCAGGTAGGCAGCAATGAGCTTGCCTGCAGGACTGTGGCACTGGTTGTGTTTCCTTCCATGTCAATGAGAAGAGGTGACATTTATCTCAACTGCGTTATCCTCAGGAGGATCTGCGCGTGGGCTCTGGGCAGCTGAGGCGAGGAGAGGAGCAGCTATCTTGTACCCTCTGCCAGGGCACCTGGCTGAACCGCAGCCTGGGTAGGGAGCGGGCTTGGCTCTCTCTGCTCATGGAGCTGGGGCAAGGCTTGGGCAGAGAAACATGCCTGCACACAGACCCTTCCTGCTGGCACATACCCATTACTGGTCCTTCTCAGCATGGTGGTGAATACAGAGGTCTCCTTTTCCTCCATCCCCTCACCTTCCAGGAAACAACTGTCACCCACCCTTCCAGTTCCTCCCAAGGCAAGTGATATTTTGGGGTGTTGCCCTAGGCAGGATGGAGCTGTGGCAAGACCTCAGAGATACAGCATGGTATGCTCAATGCACATTGGTTGCTCTCATCACCAAGTGCTAAGTCTCTTTCTCCTACAAAGGGACCAGCAAGGGAATATGGCCTCCCAGAGCTGTGATTAGGACTTGAGTATACCTGTCCCCAAACCTGCTGCAGGTCCCCAGGGTTATTTTATCCCAGGAAGACAGTGTGTAGGTGACTTTGAAAATGAAGGTGCTGTGTTTAATCTCATCCAAAACAAAGGAAGGAGGAAGAATTTGTGGATGGAGCAAAGGCGACTTTTCTAACCAAAAGGGTAATGTCAGTGTGGTGAGCTTGAGACATCTGGATGTTTGCATAATGATGCACCAGCATCTGGCCCTGCATCAGTAGCTTGGCATTCACACGTTCAGTACAGCACCACCCCCTGCTCCAATGTGTCTGTCCCAGGAGCTGGGTTACAAACCTTGCTGGTGCTTGAGGGGTAATTTCTGTTTTAGGCTTTTGATTCTGTGTGCTCCCTGCTAAAAGTGTTCCCACTCCCTCTTTTGTGGAGCCAGCATGCCCATTATATGCCCTTGTTTTGCTGGGAGCTGTGGAAATTCATTTCCAACCGGTGTGGGAGTGCTCTGGCTGGGAAGGCTCTGGCAAGCATCTTTCTTTCGAGGTTAAAAACATAATTTCAGTCTGACCTCTGAGTTTCGGAGCTTTTGTTGGTTTTCTCCACCCCCAGATGGGTTTTGTGTGTGATTTTAAAATAGCCTTCTTCTCTTGGCTGAAGCTGGCTGGTGCGTCCGCTTCCCATTCGAGGATTGTTGTGTTTTATTAATGCTGTTATTATTCCATTACTGTCATTGTGCTCTTTTATAGCAAATAGCTTAATTTAGTTGAGATACACAGATGCTGAGAGTTTAAGTGAAATCTTCAGCACTTGGTATGCTGGGCACTGAGCAGATATTCCCCAAGCACTGTGGTATAAACCTTTCACTTAAAAACAAATCAGCTGCTGGGGAGTACTGGGTGGCAGGGCTTTGGGAGAGGGGAGAAGGGGTGGGAGAATACCTGTTAAGTACCCTAGGGAGGACCTCATAGTCAGACATGACTATAAGGTGCTCAGGAATAAAGCTCCCACTGAGGGTTTCACCCCCAAGATGGGCTGTGGTGGGGACCTCTTCCCTACCCGTGCTGCAGGACAGAGGGAGCTACACTACCACCGTTGCCAGGTTGCTTTGAGTTAGGTTTTTTTAGGGGTGGAGGGGCAGATTGTGCTGTGTTTTCTGCAGCTGAAGCTGCCTGGCTTGTGTGAGAGTTGGGGACTGCTCATGGTGTCATCTTAGGATGGAAGATAGATACAGTGCCATTGAAAACAAATTAATCTGGTTGAAGAGCAGCATGGCTGCTGGAAAGCTGGACTGTGCTGTAAGTAGTTCTTGGAGTAGAGGAGAGAGGCTGAGAATTAGCATTGATTGGTGCCCAGATGACTTAGGGGCCAAAGGTCCTGTTGTTGGGAATTGCTTGGGTGCTTAAGCCTCCTGGGAAGCTGGTGCAATCTGGGCTCTGAAGTACCTTAGCTACTTTGGAAATTTTACCTCTTATTGTTGACAGATGTTCATCTGAAATGGATGCTTCTTGCTCGGCCCCTCTGGGCATTCATTAATACTAGTGATAACAATTCCAGATTGTCTCCTGCACCTCTTTCCCTGCCTCTATCTCTTAAAAATTACAAAGGTAAAGCCAAAACCCTGTTAGTGTCATGCTATTTGTGCACTTAACTTTTACTGCCTTGGCAAAACTGCTGTTCTCGGTGGTGTCAGTGCCAAAATTACTTCATGTGGGGCAGGGAAAGACAAGAAGAAAGTAAAATGGATCAAGCAGCTGCCACACAGGTTGAGATAATGCTGATGGTGGTGTTAGCCCAAATGAAGGTGTCCTCTCCACCTGGCCATGGTGGGAAGGGTGCCATGTCCTGGCCAGGAGGTCCTTCAGGGAGCATCCCTGTGCCTTCTGCCTCTCCCACCTGAGCTGCAGGACAACCCAGGCTTCTTTGGAAGGGCTCTCCCCTTCTCTTGAGCCCCACAGGGACAGCCTCTTTGGGGTACAGCTGGCAAAGTCTTGCTTCCCCCCTGCTTTTTTCCATGGCTGAGCAAGGGGAGCAGCTCCCTATAGTGTAAGGATGTGTCAGGGAGGAGGAGTGTGCTGGCCCACGCTGCCCATCCCCAGTGTGCGCTCATAATAGCTTGGGGGTCCTTGGGAAGTTGTCAGGATCATTTTTTCTCCCGGCTTTGAGGCAGCTTTGTGGCTTTATCTGGCTTCCGAGGCAACCAGGGTAGCTAACAACATGCACAGAGCATCCTCTGCGGAGGAGGCCCAGTGCCCGGTTTTGCTAGAGGTCTGCTTTACCACTTATGAGAAGCGAGTTAACCTCCCTTTGATCTCGGTTCACGGCTAACCCTTTAACAAAGTCCGGGATGTGCGAGGAAATCAATACTCAAGGCATTGAATTTAACACCAGCCATCAACTCAAGCGTAACACACACACTGACTGACTCCGATTACAAGGAGCGGGCTGGTTTGAAGCTTGTTTGCCAGCTCTCTGGGGTGGTGCGGGGCGGCAGCAGGGAGGGCAGGCGTGCTCACAGGGCTTGCTGTTGCTCAGGGGGGAGGAAGAGGGACTTGGTGTGCTCTGCCATGTCTTCCCAGTCAGCTCTAGCTCCTGACGCTCCCTGTTTCTCTCCTTACACCTCTGATTTTGAACCCTGGGAGCTGTTCCCTGACGCAGGAGCAGAGAGCTCAGATGCTGTGCGTGGCTGCTGGGTGCCTGTTTGTGTGTACACATGTAATTGCTCTTTGCTGGTGAGGAGCTGAGGCAGGACTTGAGGGAGGGCAGGTTCTGCTGAGATGATAAAACATGGGACCACAGGTTAAAAATCTGACAAATAAAATGCTGCAGGTGGGAAAGGTCTGGCCAAGAAGGGAGATCTAATTAGATTAGTGGAGAACTAATTGGCACACCTTGTTCCATACCAGCTGCCCACTCTTTGATGGCACATTGGCAGGAGGCAGCAGCAGTCCGCAGCCAAGCCCTTTCTAGTCAGCCCATGAACCTCCTTGTCACATCTCAGCCCTCCAGCCCTCTGCTGCAGATCTGCTTTCCTCTTGGGGCATTTGTTCTTGCTTGTTCTTATTTCCACCAGCTCTAGCCAGAGCTGAGACAGCTCATGTAGGTTAGGGATAGTCTCATGGGGCAGCTGAGGGACGCTGAGAGGGGTGGGATGAATACTACCTGACCCCACACCTCTGTCCTCGCACTGCGGCTACATGGAGGCCATCCCTCTGGTACCCACACTGCTGGGCATGTGCTCCTGGACCTGCTCTTCTCTATGGAGGTGCCTTTTGCTCTCCTGGGAAACATGAGTTGAGGCCTTGAGGACCCAAAGCCCTTCATTTCTGTATCATCATCTCCTTTGTCATCTTCTCAGCACCACAATGCAGTGCTGGTCCCCCCTTTCCAGTCCAGGTCCTGCCAACCACTCCTGCTTGGCCATAGCTGCTGCAGTTCATTCCCCCATACCTCCTTTAATAACCTCTTCTCAGGACCTTGTCACATCCTCCTCTCAGGTCCCTTTATTCTCTGCTTTCCTGGCCTCTCTCCAAATCAATTCTCTCATGGCGTGTTGCCTGGGCCCTTGGACCATCTCCTTCTCTTTGCTCTTCCATCAGAATTGAGGAGCCTCAATTTTGCTGCCTGCTGCCCTATGCTTGCCTGGTGTTTGCATCCATCAGAGCTCTTATAGGCGCCCCTGCTTTAACCTCCTCAGTGTTAACCCTGACCTGAATCAACAGTCATGGAGAAGAGCTGCTGCTTAGATGATCCAGTATAAACTCTACCTTTGATTAGACAGGTATCATCCCCAGGCACTGCCGCAGCAGCGCCTTGTTAGCTTGACTTGGTGTTCCCTCTCTGCAGCCATGAGAGGCTCCAGCGCTGGCAAGGGATGTAGCTGCTGCCCTCGTAATCTTTATTGATCTTTTCCCTGATGCCTTGTGCATTGTATTCTCTTGTCTTTCTCTTGCTCTTCCAGCTGCCTTTCCTCTGAGCAGCTTTGCATCTTGGGGGAGTGCTGAGAAACTGTTTTATTTGGTTCTTGCAGAGCAGTGACACTCAGAGACTGCGACAGCTCTGTTGGGCTGGTGCTGTGCCAAACATGAAAGTTTGGGGTTTGCTCCTGATGGTCTGCTGACTGGGAGAAGGAGGTAAGAGGGAGCAGGGCAAATGTTTCCATGGCCCTCTGACCTGTCCTGTATGAGCCAGTTTCTCCACATCATGCCAGAGGTGAGTTCTGGAGGTCACGCATCTGTCAGGAAGGTGTGATGGACATGGGAGCATGGAAGGAGTTGTAGGATGTGAGCAGAGGGAGAGATGTATGTGGTAAGATGTACACAGATGTGCATAGCAGGTCCTGCAGGATCGCTCTTTTCTTTCCCATCTACCAGAGCCTGGGTTTTAGGAACAGATTGTGAAACTGAGATATGAACCTGCTGGTGGCTCAGCACCCTCCCGTGCTGCCACCTTCCAAACACCTGATCTTGACAGTGCCAGGCAGTGAAAACCAGAGGGTTGAATTGCCTTGTCTCGCACCTGCAGTGTGAACGGACATGCGGTCACACAGCACCTTCACTGTGTTTCTCTCTTGGTAACCTGTCCATGAGTCTCTGCCCTCCATGGTCCCATCCTCCCCCTATCTGGCATGTCTGTGCACAGCAGCCAAACCATTGCCAGACATGTCCCTTCCAAAACATCCAGAGCACCGTGTGCTGAGACATGCCGTGTGTGGTGCAGTGGAGCTGCTCTGGACAAATGGCTTGCTTTTGCACTGGAAAAAATGGAGTCAAAATGTCACACCAGTGTTTCACACAGGAATAGATTGCTCCTTTCCAAGGGGCAGGAGTTCTGTTACTGGGGTTTACTGTGTGATTCCCAAGCAGAACTGTCCCCACACAGTGGAACAAGACAACATTTTGGCTTTTCCATCCTGATTTAGGATGAAAGGCAGTGGCAGAGTATCAGTGTTTCGGTGGGGTGGACATGGTTTCCCAGCCTGTTACAGCAAGAGCGCTCCCTGCCAGGAGGAAAGGATGAGTCCCGGAGATGTGCTGCTTCTGCTTCCAGCACGTTTGATCCAGGCAGGCTCTTTCAAGGTGTGTGGAAATGAGCTACAATCTCATCATTCCTGCAGAGGCTTCTCAGAGGAGATAGCGGAAGGGTCACAGCGCCTCTGGAAATCTCCCTTCAGGTGATGTGCCATCGCATTTTACAGCAGACAGACAGAATAACCTTTAGGGCATGGTAAGAGGCAGTGTTTTGAACTCCAAGCTGGGGAGCTAGGGAGCTCATTTCTCTGACACATCATCTGTGTCCCTGCCGCTTCCTACATCCCCCTGAAATACCTTTGTCCTAATCCATCACTTCCTCAGCTGGAATTCCGAAAGAAAAGCTGGGAGCTTGGTCCCTTGTGTGCTACCTGCATAGAAACCAGCCCTTCCTGTGGGAACACACCCAGACCCTCTGTCATGGCCAGTTTTGCCTTAAATTGACCTGCTTTCAGCCTGTATGGAGATGAGGGGCTGCCCCATCAGCAGCCCATCTTCCCTGCATCACGGCCTCCCTGGAGAGGTGCGGTACTTGGATCCTAAGCTGCTTTTTAGCCCCCAGATTCATCTGACGTGGCTGTGGGGAGATGAGCAGGCTGGAGCCAGGCTCACTGGGGCACATTCAAGCTGACATGGGCTGCCTTTACAAACTGGAGGCTCCCAGCTGTGTGCTACTGTGCAGCACTGGGAGGAAAGCGCTGGCTCTCCCTCCTCCGCTCTCTGGAGTAAATAATGGTACTTTTTATTTAGCTATTATTTCCCAGTGGCAGATATCTCCTTGGCTGTCTGTTTAACTACCTTTATCTCACCCTCTTCCTCTGTTTGATATAGTCACAGATAAACAGATACCTTAGTAAATAACATGTTTTTAAGAGGCCGGTGCTATTGTTAACATAATGCAGCAGCTGTTGATTTGTCTTTCACTGTTGTTTTGGGTGGGTTTTTTTTCTTAAGGAAATGCTTTAAATAAGGGATACTTCATCTATTAAAAAAAAATACACTTGTAGCAGCTGCTAAGCCCATCCATAAGCCTGCTTTACGTTGTATTTGTGATGGGACTGACAGTGCATGGAGGAGCCTGATTATACACAATTCCATTTTAGCAAGCCCTGCGATGTAATTTCACAGGGCGATCAGTGTTTGAATGTAATAGCAGCCTGTGCTAAGGTGTCAGAATATTAAAGGCGCTAATGGAAAAGCTCCCTGGTACACAAGGGGGACAGCATTACAGGAGACGTCGCAGATGGCTGGGCACTAAACTAATGGGGCAGGATCCAAGAAGGGGAAAAAAACGTAGGGAAGGGAGAGCTCACGGGAGCACGGGCACCTGCTTCCCTCTCACACGGAAATTAAACAGCGAGCGAGGGAGAGGCAAGCGTGTGCCTGTGTAAAAATAGAAATTGAGGGGGGGAAATACCCCCTTCAGGAGGGATTGAAGGTTTTGATAGTGAGCCCGGTGCTGGCTTTGCTTGGGCAAGGCATGGGGTTAGATTAAAAGGGGTGTGTTTGCCTACGTCTGAGCATTGCAGCCATCGTTCACGGCCCTGGGAAGAGAAGGAGGGAGTGATCAGTGGATATTCTTACCCACCCTCGTGTAGTGTGGCAAAACTGCAGCTCTCTTTGGTGGTTGTTAATCTCCGGCTGAATCCAAGGGAGGTGAGATGTGTCCACCTCACTGCTGCACAGAGAGCTCAGCTCTGCAGCATGGTGCATCTGCTGGGGCCCTGTCATGCCGTTTGCTGTCCTCATTTATGCAGGGGCTGATGGTGGGTTTGATTTTGAGGCAGTGCCAGTATTTTCTTGTTTTCCAGCAGTGCTGGAGGCATATTCCCCATCCCCCTGAACTCCCAGTTTCCCTGGGAGCTGCCAGAATCAGACTGGTCCATTCTTGTCTGTGTGAATAATCAGCTGTGGATGCAGTGAATCATCCATGAAGTGTGTTTGGGGGTTTCCTTGGTGCCATTCCCAGCTTCCCCTCTCTGCTGGCCACAGTGGTGTGATGGGGAGCAGTTTGGTGCCACTTTTCTCTTGAGGGATAGCACCACAGGATGTGAGTGCATCCTTCCCAGGGCTGGAGGGGTAAATCGGCTGTGTGTAGGTACCCCCTGGAAGCTGTCTGCCATGGCATCCTATGTCTCTCTTTCATGCACTAATTGAGAGATGCTTGTGTTGGGAGCCAATTGCATGCATCAGCATAACCCACCTTGTCTTGTAGCCAGGAACACCAGGACACTGCGGGAAGGCAGCCCTGTCCAAACAGACATGACCTGTAGCTGAAGGGCAAGGCCACTTGTCCTGGACCAAGAAGGATGCCTGACATGTATCCTCCAGTCCCTTGTCCCCACAGCAGCCCCTGTGTTCCTGCTGCAATGCTCTGCTTGGCCATCTCACCCGTAGCCCAGTCCTCTCAGTCCTGCCAGCAGCCCCCATCCTTGACCTGCTTTCTTGGCAGTTTCGGGCTCTGCTTGTCCCCTCTCCTGGGCCAGCACTGGCTTGTGCACACCCCGTCTCTATTCTTCAGCCCCCCAGGGACCCAGACCTGTAGCTTTGTTTTGCTTGTGACCAAACCCAGGGCTTTGACCCGGGTCTCCACTGCATTAACCTAGTGTGTCGCCAGCCGCAGAGCACACAGCAGTCGAGAACATTTTATCCAGGATAATCCCTAGCCTGGGAGCAAGGCAGAGACTGTTCTTGTTCAAACACAGGGAAATGTGAAGCCTAAACCGCTTGGCACTTTGACACTCCAGAGTCAGGCACACCAGTGTGTTTCTACTGCAGCCTAAACCAGGGCATGTGCTAATCCTTTATGGAAGCAGGACCACCTCCTCACTGGCTGACTGAGCCACAGCATCCAAATGCACCCAGGAGGGGAGCTGTTGGAGGCTGCAGGCTCTATCCTGCCCCTTCTGAAGTTAAGAGGAGTTTTGACAGTGCATTTGTATGTCCATGGCTCAGTTGGGGTATTGCCAGGACATGAGCAGGCAGAGGCTGCTTAGGCATGTGTCTATTAGGAAGAAGGGCCAGGCATGAGATCATTATGTGCCTCAGTTTCTTCTTTGCAGTGCTCCTATCTGTAGAGATCTGATGGCATGGGCTGCTTACTTTAATGAGGAGAAGGCATGTACAGTTATACTGCATCCTCCACATCTTATCTGTCACCTTGTTGCAGTCTCTTAAGCTTGATCTGTCCTCCTCCCATGAACTGGGGGCACCTCACCTCTGTAAAGCACTTTCCAAAGGTGTGCAGAGCCAGCCAGCTCCAAAAATAGACCATTCACCTTCCTATTTGTTTCATTTACTGCCTGATGTGAGACAAGAAGATGTGGCTGTTTTAACCAGCAGCTTTACAAATGGGCTGAAGTGAACACCAGCTGGGCTTGCCATAGTTTGCTTGGCATGGCCAGGTAGGGCTGGTGAGGTGGCTCATGTGCTGGGGGCTCCCTTCTCATCCAGGACATGGAGGAAGCTGGCTGTGCAGCACTGCTCTCTGAAGAGCCTTCAAGTGCCGTTGTGTTAAGAGATCAGAGCACCAGGCAGGGTCCCAGCACCTTTTCAACAATGTGGGAGCGTTGTGTCCAGCTCTCATCTCCCACTGCAGGGTGCTGGTGGTGGCAGGCATTTCCAAGGGCAGCACCAGACCCATTTGTGATGTCCCCACATTCGGTATGCTGACCTCCCTCCTTCTCCGTGCAGCTCTCGGAGGGTTTGTGCTCTGGAGAGGGACATTCCCTGGGTAAAGGCATTGCTTGCATCTTCTCCTGCATCCTCCCGTGTCCAAACCCCAGCCAAACCACCTCCTGCTTAATGGCATTGCAGATTTATTTGGGAGCAGAAAAACACCCTCTGCTTTTGTCACTCCCACTCTGTAATTATTAGCAGAGATTTCTAACCTGAGCATTTGGTGCATGTCACGTTGGGCAGAAGTTGTTTTTGTGCACCCTGTGCCACTCAGGAGTGTTCAAGGAGCTCGGTGCACTGAGCAGCAAGTCATTAGACGTGAGTTGTGTTCATGCTGTACCTGGTCAGTCTGGAGGCCCCTCTTGCTGCCACGTTGGTAAAAATTAAATGCCTCTTATTAGCGGCACAGCAGAGATCCGTAATGCGCGTGGACAGAAAGGCAGGGATGGATGGAGTTGGTGTCAGGGCAGCAATTGCTTATCATGCCTTATCTGGGAATATGAAACTGTATTGCATGACATCCAGAGGCAGGCTGAATAGATATGCCAATTCATCTCGAGCCCGGGCTTTGACAAGCTAGACTGCCCTTGTTGAAAGGCATCAGTCACACGAGCTGCTGGCTGCTTTTCCCTTTCTTATACTTTCTCTCGCTCCCATGCTCCCTCTCCCTCTCTCGCCTCCCTCCGCCTTTTTTTTTTCCTAAGCTTTTTCCACACAAAATTGAAAAGCTTTGGAAATAATAATAATAAAAGCCCCCCAAACTAATACCGTTTTAAGTGCGGCCCCATCCTCCCTCCCCAAATGGGATTGATAAGGAACCCCAGTGTATGAAGGCATGTTTAGATAACATTGAGAATATTATAGCGAGTGAGAGAAAGTAGGGGGAAAAGCTTCCTGCCGCGTCTAAGCCGGGAAAGGCGACGGCACCCTGGCTAATACGAGTGTTTAATATTTGATGTGTTGGGATAAAGCAGGATCACCTTCGAATTGAATTGAGTGTCAGAATGAGAATCTATTACTGAAATTCTTGTGTGATTTGACAGCAAAGCAGACGATGTTATTCTTCACTAGTTACTGCAATCTTCTCCCCTACATCACTTAAATATTTTTTTCTTTGCTTGAGTAAACACACATTATCCTTTTTTTTTCCACCTCCCTTTCCTTTTTTCTCTCCCTCTTTTATACCTTTTTTTTCCTTAAATCAAACCTGCCTTTCGCAGGGCTGATGGAGTAGATTGTTATTTCTTTATTTGTCCTATTAAATGGAATTCCTGATCGTTTAATCCTGCTTTTGTGAGTGATTTAAAAATACTTGAAAAGCTGTGAATGCGGCAGCACTTCTGCCTAAACTGCTTAAAAGGGACACGTTACACCGGGGTTTAGCTCCTGCCTCCTGACAGCCAGCAAGGGATCCAGCGCTGCCAGGGCTGAGCATCCCGGGATACATGCCTCCATCCTGCCGGATGAGCTTTCCTCCACACTTTCCAAAGCAACAGCAGAGCTCTGCTGTTGTCAGCCACAGCTTGGCAAGCTGCCTGTTCATTACCTGCCTCTTCTTTAATTGCATTCAGCCTTGCTGCTAAGTGATTTGGCAGCAGGGTCAGGCCCTCAGTGGTGTTAAATGCGCCTTGTGTCGTGCTGGTTAAGTTTGCACGGCAAGAAATACCCACCTCCCATTCCTGAAGTGTCATGCAATTAAAATGGGATGTTGAGGGACCACCCTGCAGTCCTCACATCCTGGGTGCTATTCAGGGATGGCCTCCAAGATACCCCCCAGCCCCAAAACGTTATGGTTACTGGGTGGCACTGAAAACATGCGTTTAAAAGCGCACTTAGTCATAGACATGGCCTCTTTTTAACTTCCCACCATACAAAGTAATATAAAACCTGGACACCTCATCATGGCAGCAGCAGAATGAGGGGAGTTAGAGGGAAATGCTTGTTTTGAGTGGATGTGGCACACAGCTGATGAGGAGGAAAACACTTTTGCTGTCTCAAAGTCATTTTCTCCGTAGTGAAAATGTCGGGGGCGTCAGCTCCGATCAGCAGGCTGCTGGGCCCAGCCTGATCCCAAGGGAGCACAGCTGGCACCTGCTGCTTGCCCGAGCTAGGGGAGATCTCTATCTCTTTAAAAACATGTCTTTCTCAGGTGTCTCTTTGAAATTCTTTACAGAACCTTCAGCACAAAACACCAATTTTATTATCCTTTAGTACCCCCCTTCAGCATCTTCTCAAACCACTGAGCCCCTTTGCTCCTGGGAGGACTTTTTCCAAAAGGGAATATTTTCGCCCTCCCTGAAAGTGCCCATATTAATGTTAAAGCTGCAGTTGGCAGATGAAATGTGTAAGACATCTTGGTACAACATGAAAAGCGAAAAGGTTGCCAGGCTGGACAGGGCAGGAGGAAGCTCTGTGCTGGTCCTGGCAGGTTTTGCTGCTGTGGTTTGTGAACATGCTCATGCTGTTGCAAAGCACAGAGCCCCTCTTCCCTTCCTACCCTTCAGCTAAAGCACTCAGGGTGTTGCAATGCCAGCAGCTTTAGCGGAGCACAGAGGGCCTGGGGCTGGTCGGTAGATCACAGCATCCACGCGTGTGGAAAGGGCAGAGCTGGCTCTGTAGCATCAGCACATCACCCTAGCAGAGCTCTGACAGCTCTGTGAGGAGCAGCCCTGTCCCTCCCTGTGGATATAGGAAGGATTTGTGGGGCTCCCCATGTAAGTGAGCATCCTGACCTCTGCACAGGTGCCCTGTTTGCATGATGTGGGACATTAAATCTTGCCTTAATGTGACTGCCAAACACCAGTTTTTGTGAAGTGTGCCAGGCACTTCCCCATAAATAAATGATGGAGCATTATTCAGTCCACTTAGATCAATACATCAGCTTGACAAGTTCCAGTTCTGGGAATTTTCAGACCCCCCAGAACATCTTCTCTGCAGCTGTGCTGCTTATAAACCATGGTATGTAGCCCAAACAAGCTCCAGGGAGCAGGGCATCAAGAGCTGGCTATGTTAGTCCTGTCACCTTTCTGGCCCTCGTATTGCCAGGGAATGCAGCAAGGGCAGGAAGGGTAAATTTAATGCCAAACTGTCCAAAGCCTGTATTCTCCCCCTGCAAGCAGCATTGTGTCACTGCCCAGCCTCACTGATGCGCCCTTCACACACAGAAGACCATCTTTGTTCCCCAGCACTCCCAGAAATGGGTCCTGGAGCTCTTGTTTCTGGCTCTTTGCAAACTGAGGCAGATGTGTCACAGCCACCGGGAAGGTTTGTGACCCAGTGCAACAGGAGGATGGTTTCAGACTCATTTTACTTTCTTTAAAGCCAGCCCAAGATGCTTTGATTGTGTGCACACAGCATCTCCGTGCCCCAGGCTGCTGTACCCCATATCTTAACCCCACTTCTGGTTATTTGGATTTTCGGCAGGCTGTGTGAGGTATGGGTTACCTAAGGACCTGTCTCCCCATACTGGCACTTTTAAAAAGGTGCTGGCTCTATGCATGGAAACACTGCATGTTCCTAATCTCCTGCTGCTCTTAGCTCACATTTATCACAAGAGTATCTGCTTATCTTCCATTCGAGATCCCTGCATCAGGGACCCAGGGCGGTTTTGTCTGTGAGCTGCTGTGTATGCCTATGGGATTGTATAAGTAAATAAATATAATTAATAATTATCTGACTTCAGAGCAGCATTGGCAGGGAGGTAAATGTGGCCTTCATAGAATTACAAACAAGATCAGGAAAAAAGGAAGACCTTTCTGGGAGCTGGGATGAATGGAAATAATTGTGTTCAACCTGCTTGAAAATTACTCTGCAAACATCATTTGGGCGGTTTGTAGCAGATCAGAGGCATTGAGTTTATCTCTAAATCATCATTTCGACCAAAACCATTTAAAAATAGCTTTTTGAAAAAGCTGACTGCATTTTCTGTCTATTAAAATACAGATAAAAATAAAACACCACGGGGTCCTGGCCCTGCTTCAATGTCTGACATAGAAGGGAGCAACTCAGTCCCTGCAACACCAGGACTGAGCCAAAGGGAGGAACAAATTATTGTGATTTCCTTGCAGAAGGGGTTTCATCAGGGCATCTTTTTACCTCCTTTGCCTTGCAGGCAGACCAGGAGCATCCCACACTTCCTCATGGTTTGCCACAGGGATCAGTGCCAAAGGGGCAGGGGGCTACAGTGGATGTGGTGGTGGAGCCGGTGTGAGAGTGGCCGCGGTTGACACTAGTGTCCCAGCGGCAACCCCGCCGGGCTGGGGAGCCCCACGTCGGGGAGCCTCCGGCACTTTGTGCTTCGCTTTAACAGTCAGAAGAAGAACTTTCCTGTTTAAAGATTAAACGTCGTGTTTAAATATTAAAGAGCAAAGCTGCTCACTGTTGATTGCGTGGCTGCTGCCGGCAGGCGGCTCGGAATTGCCAATTTTAATTGAAAAACTTTTATTTTCCAATGCAGCCCAGCGATGGCTCCTCCTTCCAGCCGGGGCTGCCTCACCTCTCCCCTTGGCTCCCCTTCACCTCTGCCCGTGTCTCCCTCTGCCTGCAGCGCGGTGATGGTCCCTGCCAGCCCCGAAGTGCGAGCGGCCTCGTCTGGGACTGATCAATGCCCCTGGCACTTCCTTCCAAAACCCTAGGAAAAACAATTAAAACCCGATCGATCGTGCAGGCAGCTTTGAATATGCATAAGTGCACACTTGACCTTCAGTGGTCAGGCCAACTTCCACCCCGGCTGCTTAGCTAGTTTGCTCAGGTATTGCGGCTGTACCGAATGACCTTGGTTGAGAAAGCAAAACACGATGTGGGGATGGGTCTGGTGCTGATCCTGGGGCCAGCTCCCTGCTGAGGCTGCTGCTGCGGAGCTGGGGTAGGGAGGCTGGGGTTGGTATGAGCATCCAGCTGTAAGTAGCTTTCTAAAGCTGTCCCCATGGCTTTCCCGGGATCCTGCCAGCCTCCTGCTGTGCTCCCCTGGTTGGCCAGGGTCTTAGGGAAGCATCTGTGCTGGAGAGGCAGCCTGCAATATGGTAGCTCAGAGCCTGCCTTATCTCTATTCAGGGACAGCCCTGCTCCCTCTCAATGTCCTCCACTAAAGCCTGTTGGGGACACCCCTTCTGCAGGGATGCCCCAATGCTGGCGACCCTGGGTGTGGACCTCATGGTGCTGAGCATGACGACCTTACTGTGCTGTGCCTGGGCTTGCTTTTTGGAATGAAGCCCAGGAGAGGGAGACACATGCAGAGCCACTGCCACCACCTCCTAGGGCCACCCAGCAGGCATGTGGTAGCGTCCCATCCCACGCTCCAACCCAGGCTCCCCCCATCCACCTGCATCCCAGCCATGGCAATGAAGATACCAGAGCGTGTTTGTTGAAGGCAAAGGAAACCTCCCCGTTGTGTACACAAAGTGTAATTTCAGTGAATTATGCACAGACTTAATTAGGAGTTTTAATTGCTAATCATCTCCCAATAGGATTAGCAATGCTGTCTATTAATTATCTGTGGAGCCCTCTGTTTTGCTAAGGCACGAGTAACAAAGCAGCATGAATGGTTACGTAGGCTGGTAATAAATTAACTCCCCCAAGCCCCATAGCTCCCAGGGGGCTGCCAGCCCTGCTTATGCTGTGCAGAGCAGCAGGTAGTGGGAGCAGAGGGACAGGCAGCAGGTCCCGATGGCAGGCAGGGGGGATGATGGGCACTGGGAGTACTGCTCAGCTCCACTCAGCCCCATTCCTGCTGCAGAGAGCATCTCCGCCAGCGTTTGCAGCCTGTTGGCTATACCCTGCCGCGCTGTGGCCATGGTTAGCGATGATCCCCGCTGCAGGAGGGAGATAGGGGCTGCTAGATTGACCTGATCTCATCTGGGGACAATGGCCCTCACAGCAGCAGAGATAGAGCCAGCGTGAACGACGCTAAGCCCACACACCCTTCTTACTACTCACAATGCGGCGCTGAGCTTAATTCCTCCAGATGAAGAAGATACGTGGCTGTCAGGCTATAATTACAGCCGTGCGTGTGACACGGGTCCTGGCTGCTTTTATGTTTGCATTGTCCGGTGGGGTTTTGTGTTGATCAGGCTCCTGGCTGCTTTGCTCCTGTGGAAGCCCTGCAGGGATCGACCAGGCTCCCTGTGGCCAGGCTGCGGGCTCTGTGCAGTGGGGTGAGCAGTGCTGGCTTCCAGTGGGGTTTCTCCCAGTGATGGAGAGCTCCGAGGCAAATGTGATCTGGGACTGGAAATGAGAGGGGAGGCTGGGAGAGCTGTGATTGCTGGAGGGGAAGGGAGCTGCTGGCCATGGGCACCCCTCACTCCTGCTGCTGACCCCATCCGTGGTGACGCAGGAATGGGCAGATGGTGTTGGAGCAGCCCAGGGACATGCAGGATGAGCTCACAGCCCCTGGCTCGCCCCAGCGTGGTGAAGGCAGCTTTGAGTGATGCCAATCCAGCACAGTGCCCAGCAAACCTCATGAGGGTTGTCACCTCTACAGACCACCAGAAGCCTTGCACACCTCTTCTCTGAGGTTCTTCAGGTGGGATGGGGCAGGGTGAGGGCGCTTTGAGCTCAGGAGAGCTGCTGCTCAGGTCCACACTGAACACGGTGAACACAGATCCACACCAGTACCAGGAGCAGCCAAGCCTGGGCAAGTGCAAAACATGTCTGCACATGGGCTGTGCATCCTTCTGACCCTCTGCTCTTCTCTTCCAGGCTTACAGCTTTGCCATGGGGAGTTGGCCAAAGAACGGGCTCTTAGACATGAACAAAGGACTGAACCTACAGCACATAGGGAGGCCTCACAGCGGGATAGGTGAGTGATGCCACCCTCTGCCCATCTGTCCTCACAGCTGCTGCTCCAGGCACACAGGATGTGCCTCTGCTCCAAGAGCTTGTCCAGGCTGTGGTGCTGAAAGCCAGCCAAAGGTCTGCAGAGTCTCCAGCTGTTGGAAGGGACAAAGAAGATGTGTCAGAGCAGGATGGGCATGCAGATGAGCTCTCCATCCCTGACACATCCCAGTGTGCCAAACACACCTCTGGTTGGGGAGCTGCTCCCCTCCTTGGCTGCTCTGGCAGTGCTTAGGATGGTGTGGATGTGGGCAGTACCAGGGGTTGCGCAGTGCCTGGAGCACAGGGCAGGGGTCTCCAGGCTGGTTGAGATGCTCTTCCCATCAAACCAGTCCTCCAGATGCTCTGGAAAGGACGCTGTGCCAGGCAGTACAGCCTTGGAGCTGGCTGGAAACACCCAGAGTGAAGATGAGTGGCCCCAGCTGGAGGGGCCATGAACTGAATTATGGCATTATTCCCATTTGCTCACATGTGTGATGAGTTTCATGGTCCCACAACTGAGATAACCATGCATGGTGGCAGAGCTCCATGTTTCCCCTACCTCCTTCACAGCAGGAGTCAAAGTGATATGAGGAGGCAGACCTGGCCCGGGACACTGAGGCCATATATCTGCCTGCTGCTTAATACTGGGGGCACAGAGCTGGGACAGCAGCAGGCTGTGGTATGGCAGGAGCTCAGATTTACTGGGGTGTAGGCAGGGCTGTAACTCAGGGCTTCATCACTCTTGCCTGTCTCATTTCTCTGCGAGGTGTTGGATCACCTCTTGGAGAGCAGCAGCCAGGTGTTCCCTCTGCCTCCCAGCCCTTCATCCACGGTGACGTGTGGCCATTAAAGTTTGCAAGGAGGTAAGATTTACTTGGAAAAGTCATTGGCTACCTGGGCCTTGAGGAGGCTGTTTAATATTGTTTCAAGACTCTAACCATTAAACTCTCCAATCAATCCAAGTTAAGGAGATGAATTATTTAAAGCTCACCAGCTTTTAATTAGCAAGCTCCTTTTGAACTATGGATCTGGTTGCATTATTGACAGAGGTAGCATTAAAATTTGCTTCCATGCCTGGGAGCAGATTTGCCTTCCTTTTGTGCCATGTTGAGGAAATCATGGGGAGGGAGCAGGGACTGTAGGAATTGTGTGTGCATGTCCTGCTGTGGGGGCTTGGGCTTTTCCTAGGGTCTGCTGAGGGATGCAAGGTTGGTTTGTGCCTCATCTTCCCTCATTTTATTTATGGCAGGAGCTCTCTGTTGCTGTCTTCTCTTGCTCTGACAAAGTGTTCCCAGCACTGAAGTATCATCCATCTGCTGTTGGTTTCTGCCTGTGTTTATCTCAGTGCTGTTGTCTGGCACAGGCTGATGGAATTCAGAGAGATGCTGCTCATGTCTCTCCCTATTCGAGTCCTTCAGAAGGGTTTTGCATCTTCATTTCTGTCAAACTGCCTCTGGGAGGAGCACTTCCAGCTCTCCCTAGTACAGGGTAAACCACAGGCAGATTGCCCATGTCGAAGCAAGGCCCAGCAGCCAAGCTCCCTTTTTGCAGCACTCCCTCCCAGAGGCAAACCTGCCTTTCACACACTCTTTGAAGGGTGTGAAGCACATGAGTGCTGTGAAGGATGCCACTCCAGCAGTGCGATGGTCCCCATCTCCCTGGCACTGCCAAAAGTGCACATGTGCCCTGTGTGTTGTAGCCTGCTGGCTGCTCCATTTGGCCTGGGTCCAGAGCAGCTCTGCCCTGGGTATCAGAGATCCTCTGCCTGCCTGTAGAGGTGGCAGCCACTGGCACCCTGTGTCTGGTGCCTTTACCACAGGCTGAGCCCCTGGGGGAGAGCTGAGGGCATGGCTCATTGAATGGCAGCAGGGAGAATGGCTTAGCCTTCTGGCTAGGCTGGGAGCCCCAGGCACAGCTGCTGCCTGCAGTGTCAGTGCTGCTGGCTTTGGGGCTTGGTAGCCCAGTGTTCCCCCTGGGATGAGGCTCGGAGCAATGCTGGTGTCTGGAGAAGTGCCTTGCCTGGCATTTTGTCAGGGCACCAGCCTCCTGGCCACTTCTTTTCCCAGCCTGCTGGCTTTTCAGGTCCTGGGTATGGATGAAGTGTTGGCTCTAGTGAAACCTCAAGAGGTCCCCAGGCCAAAGGCAGAGGGGGTGCTGCTCACTGCAGAGGAGACCTGGCTTGCTTGGGTCTGGCTTTGCTGCCTCATCCTGGAGCAAGCATCAGTCCTTCACAGCTGAGTCCTTCCGTACTGGCTACTGAAACTGGGCACAGTCATCCCGTGCTGGCAATCACCCTGTGACCTGAGCAGTCCTCACCACTCTCCTCTTTCATGCTCTCAACTGCTTTTGCTTCAGGGCTGGTAGGAGCCATCACTTTCCCTGCCCAGAACTGCCTTCCCCTTCCCTCCTTGTCTGTAAGGAGCCTTGCTTCTGACACAGCCCCTCCTTCTGAGCAGAATAAATGACTCCTGTAGAGCCCCCATTTCTCTTTTGGGGTCAGTTGTGGGGTGCAACAGGGTCAAGGGAAGTTGGGGAGCTGAGAAGGGGCACCCCAAGTTATAACCATGGACAACCTCTGATTTTCATGGCCCTTACGTGTCACTGATATCCAGAAGTCTGCAAACCAAAGAGTGTTGAGAAGGGAACACCAAGGACATGTGTTAGCCAGCCACACCATTGTCAGGAATACTTGCCATGTAAGAGAGCATCCCTGCAGCTCCTTTCCTGGCAGCGTGGGGACCGGTCTGGAGGGATGCAGGCAGTCCTGTGAAGCCTCAGCTCATTTTTGCAGGAATGTGCAACATGGATATTTCCCTTCAAATCTGGCAGAAAAATTGCAGTGGATGGCCACTTGGTTTTGCAAACAATTTGCAAGGAATTTTGCTGCCTCACCTGCCCAGTTGTGTGTCGCTTTATTTTCAAATCACTCTCAGATTCACTGGCTCAGTCGGTATCTGCTCCAGATCCCTGCAGTTTGTGTGTTTGTGGACCAGTCCTGCTTCATGCTTCACCTTCTTCCCCTCACCTTGTTCAAAATCCAGGGAGTGCAGGGTATTTCAGCTCAGTGGATTCCCTCTGGGCTGAATGTGGCCCTGAGGGCCACACAGGACTTTTTTCTGTAGTATCCATCCCTCCTTGAACATGGATTAAATGAGTGTCAGCTCTAGCATGGACTATAGGATCTTGGGGTGAGGAACTTCTTTTTGTCTGGTGTTTTCTTGGCCGTTAACACTATGAAGTTGAGTCTTGCCAAGAAGTTACTCCTCTTACAGATGTGTGTAGGTTGCCATTCTTAAAACATGCGTTTGAGGCACTGCTTGCCAAAAAAACGAGCTGCAGCTTCTAATAGGGTTGTTGGCACTCTCACGCAAACACCTGCAATCACTGGCTCCACACGAGTCTTGCATTGAGGTCTCTCTGCTGAGTTCCAGAGACTGATATAAATCAGAATTAAAATCCCAGGGTTTAGTTGTGATTTAAACCAGCCAGCGCATCACCGGGATTCAGGAATTTATTTGCTTATAGATTTGACTTTTCTTTTCACCTGTTTCCCAAAAAAAAGGGTAAAATTTTACTGACCAGCACCTATCGAACCGAGTGCAGCTCTTCTTACCACTGCCCAATTCTTAAACCTGGTTTTCTTTCATTCGTCAAATACTCTATTTTTGCTACATTTATTTTGATCAATTATGTAGCATAATATACATGTATAGTATAGCATAATATGCCTTCAGTCTTAGATACCCATTATGTTAGAAAAATGAGGAATTACTATTTGTTCTTAAAGAGGTGGTGATTCAATTACTTTGGGTAAAGATTTGAATGCCATACTGAAGTACCCCATCAGTAGTTTGAATTGGTTTTATTCGTTAAATCCAGTTTCCCTTGCGAGTACTCAATACAGAAGGAAAAGTAAATTTCAGAACCCTTTCTAGGTAGGAACACGTCATGCATGAACCCGAAGCAAGAGGTGGTGGGTGAGCTGAAGCAGTGTTTCTGGAGAGCACCAATTCAACACTTTAGCATTCGTACATCTTGTCCTCTCCCACCTTAGTTTGGTGGTTTGTTTGCTTCCCTGATTATGAAAGGATAAAAGGCACATTTCCGCTCTTCCCCCCTCCCAGTCCTTGCTTGTTTCTCAGCTCTGAACAAGCCAGTTACTGAAGTGAAACTACACAGAAAACCCAAAAAGTTTCCAAATCTGCAGAAGTAGCTGCTGCTGCTGGGAAAGTTTTCCTCATTTGTCAGCCCTGCTTCCACCTCAAGTGCACTGACTGTCTTTAAAACATGATGTTACCCCTTGCTACTGATCTTTTTAAATCTAACTGGGTTTAACTGAATCTTTAAGGGTCAGGCTTTAGCACACACATTATGATGATTTTAGATTTACTTCTAAATGGCTGGTTTGGGGTTGTTGTTCTTTCATTTTTGGGGGAAAGAGGGTACCCAGGCTGCTGTGTCTCTTGCTAGTAAACCCGCACTACCCATCCCAGGATTGCTGGTCCCATGGCAACATCTCTCTCAACACAGTGCCCTCACGGGGCTGTTTTACACCAGCTGGTATAATCCTGCGACCCTTGAGCCTCTGCATAGGGCTTCACCATCTTCCCTGTGCTCACAGTCCCCCTGCTCAGGGCCGTGCTCCCTCCGTGGGCATCTCTGCCGTGCCAAATGGAAAAGCCCTACCTGCCTGGGCAGGTCAGCAGCCCATGCAGTGAGCAACCCAGCAAGCCACCATGCCTTCCTGGCTCCATCTCTCTCTTTTCATTTACTGATTGGAAATCTCGGAAGGTTAGGGTGTGATATTGTTCCTGATCCAGAGCATTAATTAGGCCTCGGAAAGAAGAAGAGGAATCGCGTGTTTTTAACAGTGAGGTTAATGGGATGCTCGCAGAGTAGACAGTTTTAATGAGCTTCAACTCGATGTGCAGTGAGTTTACTCTTTGTGTTAAAAGGGTCACACTGCAGTAGTTTGATGTGGATTGTCTCCTGGACCCCGGTGTCATAGGTGAGCGTCTGTCAGAGTCCAGTCAGAGCACATTTACATAGTGACACGATTCTAATTAACTACCTCGAGCTGCCACCGCCGCGGGGAGCCGGGCCAGCGCTGCCGGGAGGCCTCCTGCCCAGCAGAGACATCCGCTCTGCCTGCTCTGCCTGCTCCTGGCCTGCCAGCACCGGGCTGCTCTCCATGCTGACATTGAAGGAGAGGGCAGCAAGGGACACGCTCGCTAAGAGCAGTGGCACGTGGCGTGCCACCCGCTGTAATGGGGGCCTTTGGCTGTCAGCACTGGCTCTCGCTCCCTGGGAGCTCAGTAGGGACTGATGAGGCTTTGCCTCACCCTGCAAGGTGCTGGGAGTGTGTAGTCCTGGCAGCTTGCTGGCTGTATTTCAGCCTCTTCTCGCTTTTCTCTGCCTTCCTTTCTGCTCTCAATTTCCTGCCTCTCCCAGGCATCTATGGGATCCTGTCACCGCCTCATCTGCAGTGGGGCAAGTGGAACAAGGGGACAGGGACAGTGTTTTGTGAAACTCCCTTCCATTTTTTGGATCACTTTCCATCCCACCCGTATGGCCCTGGCTGGCAGAGTCAGTCATAGAATCATAGAATGGTTTTGGCTGGAAAAAAGCTCATCGAGTCCCAAACCTCCTGCCATGGGCAGGGACACCTTCCACTAGACCAGGTTGCTCCAAGCCCTGTCCAGCCTCGCCTTGAACACTTCCAGTCCTGTCTTCCTTGTCCCTTCCAGGGGATGGGAGAAGCCCTAGAGAACCTCATGCTCCCCCCCCAGAGCAGACATAGCTTGTTCTTCTTCAGCTATTGCTTTTGCAGCAGAGGTGTCCTGCAGCTGGTGCCATGCCTTGGGCAGTGCCATTTGTACCATACCATCCTTGGATGCTGAGAGCAAGAGCCAGGCAGAGGGCTCACTGCTGCAGAGTGGGGCATGGGGCTGCTGCCCTGCACACAGCAGAAGGGGAAAGCCCAAGGCAGAAGGGGAAAGACTCTGAGTTAAATAATTAAAAGAGACTTAAGTAAAAATCAACAGAAATGTCACCAAATGAGCAGTGTCATTCTGAATTAGCGCTCGTAAAGGTCAGGCGGATCCGAGCAGGTGGAGTGGCTGTGGTGTACCTGGTGTCAGCCAGGCAGCATGTCCCAGCATGGGCCGTGGGGATGGGGATGGGGCAGCAGGAGGGGTGGCAATGAGTGCCACCACAAGCAGCAGCCCCGCATCCCCAAGGAGGGATGAGGAGAGAGCGCTGGCCGGGCAGTTAGAGGACAGGCATCTGTCAGAGTCCAGTCAGAGCACATTAACGTGGTGACATGATTCTAATTAACTACCGTGAGAGGTGTCACAGCTGGAAAAGCAGTGAGCGGAGACAAGCTTTTAAAACAGGAAAAAAGCAATGTGACAGTCTTTTTTTTTTTTTTTCTTTCTTTCTTTTTCTTTTCTTTTCCTTTTTTTTTTTTTTTTCACTCTTGTGTGCTCTCTCCCCTCCATGTGGGAGTGGATCTAAAGATAATTAGGATGTCTGGCTGCCTGGGAACCTGAGCCGGGGCTCTTTTGCTTTCAGTCATTTAAGTTTTCGACATCTCTCTGAAGGGACTTGGTGGCGCAGTGGATTACTGCGCACCAGAGTGACAGAACACTCTTCTAATCGTAAACCCTTTTTAGACAGAATTCTGCTCTCCCTTTTTCCCCGGGAGCAGCGGGGGGTATGTTCTGATCACTGCAGCTCTGTTCCCATACACGCTACAATGGGAAACTCAAGGTCTTTCAGCTGTTTCCTGCAGTTAACAAAGGAGGCACAGAAGAAAGAAAGGAAGGATGATTGAGTGTTTGTGTTGACTGCACTCACCCCTCCGTCCTACCCTGCTGAAAGTTGGTCCTGTGCCCGACCTCACTGCCTGCTGGGGGTTGCGATGGGCTCATCACACCTTGCTGCTCGCCTGAGGTCTTGCTGTCCCTGGGGATAGCAGCCTTTGGAGGGGAGGGTGAGATGTGCTGTGGGGCTTTGATGGATGCCATGGATACTGGGGAAAGCAGGATTCCCTGCACCCCCAGGAGAGGCAGGAAATTGAGAGGGAAAGAAAAGCAGGGAAGAGCAAGAAGAGGTTGAAATAAAGTCGGGGTACCACCATGCTCCCCTCCCAGCCCCAGGACAGGCAGATGCAGTGCCGGCTCACCTGTGATGTGTGGGAAGTGGATACAAGCCCCTCTCTTCTGGGTGGAAGCAATGATGTTTGCAGCACTGGTGTCAGACTGGATATAAGGGGGATTTCTGGATTGTTGTCTTAGTGACCACCAGGTCAAGGAAGGTGATTCTGCTCCTCTGCTCTGGTGAGACCCCACCTGGAGTACTGCATCCAGCCCTGGAGTCCTCAGTACAAGAAAGACATGGATCTGTTGGAGAGGGTCCAGAGGAGGCCATGAAAATGGTCAGAGGAATGGAGAACCTCTCCTATGAGGAAAGGCTGAGAGAGAACTGAGGCTGTTCAGCTTGGAGAAAAGAAGACTCCAGTAAGAGCTTATTGCAGCCTTTCAGTTCTTAAAGGGGGCCTGTAAGAAAGATGGGGAGAGACTTTTCAGCAGGGCCTGTTGCAACAGGACGAGGGGTGATGGCTTTAAACTAAAAGAGGAGATTCAGGCTGGACAAGGAAGAAATTCTTTACAACGAGGGTGGTAAAACACTGGCACAGGCTGCCCAGAGAGGTGGTGGATGCCCCATCCCTGGAGACATTCAAGGCCGGGCTGGATGTGGTTCTGGGCAACCTGGTCTTGTTGAAGATGTCCCCGCTTATTGCAGGGGAGTTGAACTGGATGAGCTTTGGAGATCCCTTCCAACCCAAACTATTCTATGATTCTATGACAAGCCCAGCTGCAGATCAAGGCAGGTCTGTCTCAGGACTCAGACCTGGCTGACCCCCATCGGGGCAGCATTGCCATCATCCTGGGGCTGCCCTGTAACCCATTTCCTCGATTCTGGTTTTAGAGCCAGCAGTGGGGACTGTCTCCCTTGGTAAAAAAAGCAGATCTGCTGTCCTTCCTTCCTTCCCTCCTTCCCAAGCCAGCTGTGATCCGCAGCCCAGTGCCTGACCCAGTTCCTGTCCCAGGAATGAGAAACCTTGTAAATACGTTTCTCATATCACCCTAAACTGTTGTTGGCATACTGGGAGCACAAGGAGAGGCCGATGGTTTGTATTATGTGTGCTCTGTCTTACCAATCAGCCAATCCCAAACCCAGGAGCATGTAGACGTGAAATGATCTGTACAGAGACCCTTGCACTGCCTCAGGCTCATCCTGCTCTTGGCTATTTATTTGTCCAGTCCTGTAGCTGAACCTGTCACAGTATCCCATACACACACTGCTGGAACAACACTTGTGCTGACCCCATATTGTGCTGGGCAGATAAAGCATCTTTACTAGCGTGTTACCCCTGTAACAAGCAAACACTTCCCATGCACCAATTATGCATCCTCCGACACAGTGAGACATGTTAGGTGAAAAGCCTTGGAAGATCATTAACTTTCTAGGGAGCTTTTCCTGTAGAATGTATCAATGTAAAACGCTGAGTGACACTTTGATTTCCCTGTGATTCTTTTGGTGCCTTGGTGTCTCTGCATTGTGTCCCAGACGAGGCTAAATGTTTTCCCTTACCTGTGAGGAGGGGAAGAGTTTCCTGTTAACGAACATTAACATCTCAGTTGAGAGCAAGGATGGCCTGTGCTGCTCTGCAGTGGACTCCAGTGGAAGGTGGTTTTTAACATCCTGCTATCCTGCAATGTGTCCCCAAACCTGCCCTTTGACACCTGCATCCCCCAATAACTTAGGGAGCACTACAAGAAATCTGGAGAGGGACTTTTTACAAGGACATGTAGTGACAGGACAAGGGGGAATGGCTTTGAGCTGAAAGAGGGTAGATTTAGATTAGCTATTAGGAAGAAATCCTTTAATGTGAGGGTGCTGAGGCACTGGCACAGGTTGCCCAGAGAAGCTGTGGCTGCCCCATCCCTGGCAGTGTTCAAGGCCAGGTTGGATGGGGCTTGGAGCAACCTGGTCTGGTGGAAGGTGTCCCTGCCCGTGGCAGGAGGTTGGAACTGGATAAGCCTTCAGGTCCTTTCCGATGTAAACCATTCTGTGATTCAGTGATCCCGGGGGATCGCAGGGATGCTGCTGTCCCTCTCAGATTAGCCCAGAATTCAGCCATCCAAGTGTTGTCCCAGCTCCAGCCTCCCTGGGCAGCATTGAGGCTGGTGGCTGTGAGCACCGTGCCCCCCTCTGTGAGGAGGAGAGACTCCTGCCCAAGTCTTACTGAAGATCTGCCTTTAACAAGAGTGGTGGCAGAGCTATGGAGGGAAAGCCGTCTCAGCGAGGGATGCCAGGTTTAAAGCTGCCCTGCTTCACCTCATCAGAAACTATTGGAAGGTGCAGGAGCGGAAGGGGTAGCAGCCAGCCAGAGACTCCACCACAATTTAACAAGTTCCCATTCCCCTAAGTTCGCTGGTAAGACCCCCCTCCAAGTCTGCACAGGAATTCATAAGAATAGGATAATTAGGATGTTTCAAAGCTGCGACCCTCAGAGGAGTCCTTGGATTAATCTGTTTTTTCCCTTAAAGACATCTGTAACTACAATCTTTGTCTCTGTCCTCTTCTTCTCCCCCCTCCCCTTCTTTTCCCCCCTTGTCTGTCTCTGTATCTCGTGTCAAACCGTTGCAGACGTAAATGACAAAGAAATCAGAAAGAGAGATCAATGCAGTCCAAATTAGCACTTGGAGATAGACTGTGCTGGAGATGTCAGAGCCTGACCCCAGTTGATCTGCCAGCCTCCGCTGGTGATATTATGCAAATTGCATCCATCTGGCAGATCCCAATGAAGGACTAATGGGGCAGGGAGGGGGCCATGGCCAGGCGCCTTTGGGAAGGGGACAGAGCTGGGGGGTCTTTGGGAGGGGGTCTCTGTGATCAGTGGGGGAGATAAGGAACTGCATTGGCTTCATTTGCGCTCCTGGGCGGATTAAAAACCAAACTCCAGATAAGAGATAACCAAACTTCATTTTGCTTTTCATTTTATTCCTTGTTGCTACCCCCACACAACCTAGTACCAAAAAGAAGGGTTGGTGGGGGCAAAAAAGATGGTTCTTGGCGCTCTTGTTTCCTGCACGTCATTACCATTAATGGCAGAGTGAGGGGAGAGACAAAGTCAGGGAAAGAAAGCAGAAAAAGAGGCAGCTAGCTGCTTAAAAGACTGCTGTAATAGGAGCATGGATAATAGAAATCTCAAATTACAGTGATAGCCTTGTTAAGAAGTTTGAAAATATGGCCAGATTGTCTTTAATGAGAGAAATATGGCTGTTAGTTAGTGAAGGAGGAGGGAATGGACCTTGTTTCAAGATCTGTAGCTCGCCCATCAAAGAGGCACCGGCTGTTTCATTTCAAATTCCGGCTCCTCTGCCTGATATTAAAAATAGTTGTTAAAGGCTTTGACTAGCAAGATGGTTCTCTTTGGCTTCCTACTCTCTCTCCACCTCCCCTGAAAGACTTCGCCAAGAGAACTTCTGCTTTAAAAATGGCCAAGCATAGAAAGAAAGAAAGTTTTGGGCCATGGGGTGATGCTGCCCCTGGTACCAGGCCTTCAGACCAAGCACCACCAGCACCTTGCTGTCCCCATTGGGCAGAGGGGAGTTGCCTCCATGCAGGGGCTGTCTTCTGGCAGCCCTGACCCAGGCATGGGGCAGCAGAGGCTTTGTTGGCATCCAGACCCCCATTAAGCACTGTGGTGCTGCTTTCCATCGCTCTTCCTGGTGCCTGGGAAGGGGTGCTGGGACAGAGCTGAGGATGCAGAAAAGGGCTCTGGCAGAATCAGCTGCTCACTGGCTCCCACCTCTTGTTAAGAGCTAACGGGCATCTCTGGGCAGTTGGGCTCTGACCCATAACTCCTGCCTCACCGTGGCACTGGCAGCCCTCTCTTCATCTTTCCCTGAAATCAAAGGATCACATTAATTGGTTTAAGGATCACTGCCCCATGTCCTATTCAACAAACTTGGGAGTGTGTTAATAACTGGTGTAACTCAGCAGAGGATCTAGGGATGGGGTCTGGATGGGGAAGGCGCTGCTGGGTGAGGAAGACGAACACCAAGACATCAAAAATGTGTCCAGTGCTGTGTTTTCCCGTCCTTACAAAAATCAGTGTAATTCTTCCACTCCCAAGTTGCTACCATGTTGAAATCCCAGGACAAAGGGCTCTTGGAGGAGGGAAGAGCTGCACTATCTACACTGCTGCCTCTACCCAGCGTTGCCTTGCTTGTTTGTAGATCTGCAAGTGGGATCAGAGGGGGTCTGCTCTCCTGTATCCTCCATAGTGTGAGGTTCTTCCCAAAGCCAAAGCTTCCACTGCACAGGCTGATCCCAGCTTATCCCACTCCAGCTCTGGCTCATTCCCAGTCCTGCAGCAGAGAGTCATGGTCTCTGCTGAGGGTGGGCGCACCAGTCCATGCTGATGGGACTGAGGTCCAGTGCTGTGGCCTGACATGTCTGCCTACATACTCGGAGGTCTCTGAGGGGATGGCATGAAGCGGGGACTCAAGAGCTCCGATCTATCAGGTTTTGGCCAGGTGGTGGCCATGAGATGCAGCAGGATCAGCAGGGCTGTTGTGCTGGGAGGGCTACAGGACTGTCCTCCGACATCCCCCTATGGCACTGAGGTCTTTACCCATGGAAAACCCCTACCCAGTGACATGAGGCAAACCCCGCCAGTGATGGAGAGTGCCCAGCAACCCTGAGTAAGCTTTCCTGCTGTAGTTATCCTCACTGTTAATTACACACATGCCTGCAATGTGCAGGGGGAGCGACCACCAGTCCAGAGGGGCTGTCTGTGCAGACCTTCCTGCTGCCCGCACCCCAGCCATGCATTACCCCTTGCTTTCCATGGCAGCAGGGACAGTTCTGGCACTGCTGGTTGCCTATGCTCACCAGGGCATGCATGTCTCCACTGCCACCTCTAGACCCTTCCCCAGGGGCTCTGCACATCGGGTGCAGCCATGGTGGGCAGGACTCTGCAGAGGGCACAGCAGCAGTGTCTTGCTGGGAAGCTCCCTCCAGCCATTAGCTGCAGCTCCCCGGGGCTGGGGGTACCAGCGCCAGGTTCCCTCTCCCATCCTGCGTTTCCAGCCGAGAACCAGCGATCTGGCTTCATTTGGATGCTCGGGGGACTCAGAGCTTGACCGCTGGGCCACCTCCAGCACCCACAAAGCCCTCTGCCCGGTGCTCTCCCCCTCCAGAAGTACATAGAGAACAGCCGAGAGAGGCAGAGGAGAGAAAAAGAGAAACAACGGCTTTGCCTCCACGCTCCCGTCCAGAGCAGTCTCCTAATGAGAAGAATATGGCTGCTAGTTAGCAGAGGGGTGTGTCCTGTAGGCTAAAATGAGATAGTTACACTGCGCTGATTGAAGGTTGAGGTTAGAGGGCAGCACAATTATGTTCAGGAGATTCAAGGGCTCTGTTTGATGCGGCAGTTCTAAGCTCCCAGCCAGTGTCAGTAGTTTAGCTCAGGGTTTCTTTCTTTTTTTTCTTGTGGGCTAAAGACAGGAAGGATAAAAACTATGGGAATGAGTTGTTACTATTATTATAAAGTGGTGTGAGGTTTTTTTCTCTAAACCGCCAGTTCACCCCCCTTTTGCTTAACTGTTTCCTGATCATTATTTTTTAAGCAGCTCAGAGGGAAGAAGAGAGCATCCCCTTCCCCTGGTGAGCAGCTCTGAATTTTCTCCCAGCCCAGGAAGGTGATGTTTTTGTGCCCCCGATACAGCTCAGTTCTCTCACTGCGGATCAGGAAAGCAATTAGCAGTTCAGATTATGCCAAGGCCAAATTCTTTGTCTTCAAAATCACGGGTTAAAAGTTGTGAAAGAACCTTAATTGTCTGGTGCTGAGGTAGTTTTCTCTGAGAGCATCTCCAGTGCTTTGGGCTGTTTATGGGGGGAATCTCTTGTGTTTTAGAAGCCATGGAGCAGCATTGCCCTTTCCCAGAGCCTGCTGCAGTGTCCAGGCACTGCAGCAGCATCCCTGGCCTCTCTCCCATCAGCAGTCTTGCTGCCTTTCGAGCATCCTCTCATCCATCCCAAGACAATCCTGGTCACTGTCACCCTTCTCTACAGCCCCATCCTCGCACCCATGTGCAGCTCCAGCCATTGCCCTCAGTGCAGCGAGGTGAGGACCGCTCTGCTGCGACAGCAGCACGTGCCTGCCCCGTGCTGCCTGTGCAAGGAGGCTGTTGCTCGCTCAGCAGCAGCACCCAGCCTTGCCAGGCTGAACATAGGCCACCAGCTTGCCGTGCCAGCAGCCCCGTCCCAAGGGATGAGCCAAGGGATGCGCCAAGGGATGCCTGCCCTTTTCCTCCTTGCTTGCTCTCCAGGACCCATCTCCCCAGTCACATTTGTGTCCCAAGCCTTTTGATCTGAGTGACAGCCTGCTTTATTTACTCTAATGGTTCTCAGTTTTCAATGTTAATTCCTCCCAGAAGAAAATGTCTTTCCAGGGTGAGTTGCTCATCCACAGGGACATGAAGGGTGTGCTGGTTTCCTTCACCTCTGCAGCAGTAACCCAATGGGCAAGAGCCTCGTAGTTGCAGGAGGCCGTGATGCCCATGGAACACTTCAGTCCCTGCCAGCACCGTAGCCAGGCTGTCCGGAGGATGCCACATCAGCAAGCAGGATGGATGCATCCTTAGCATCACTGCTCATCCCGGTGCAGCCCATTTGGCACGGCACAGCGCCACGCATCACCACCACAGCCCCCCGTCATCCCAGCTGCAATTAGGGGTTGATGGATTGTCCCTGAGCCAGGGTCTCAGTACGGCTCCCCAAAGGGGATGTGGCACACGCAGAGGCGGGCAGGGGCCCGCTGGGCTGCCTCCATCCAACAACAATTTCTAATCTTGATTGGAGAGGAGGGCGGTGGGGTGGGGGGGGAGGAATGGGAGATAAATGTTAGCTCATTTCTTAAGTAATTAGTTACCTCCTCATCCCCGTGTTGTAATTGTGAACAAGCTGTAATGTTTAATTAGTGTGTAAATGAAACCCCAATTTCATAATGGCTGCGGTGACAGCGCTAAGTGAGATAGGCACAGAAGGGGCTGCATTGTTTCAGCGGGAGATGAAGCTGTCGCCCAGCAAGCCGAGCGTCTCTGGGAGAAAATGGAAATGATAAACGAAGTGAGGCTAATTAGCAAAATCCTACAGGCCCCACTGATGGTTCTCATCAAGGGGAGGTAATGAAGCGGGCGGGCCAAGCTGAGGGGGGATTAATTGGAGCTGATTGTTGCACATACAGATAATACAGAGCAGTCAGTGCAGGGATGCAAACTTTCCTGCTTTGCTTCTCTTGCCTTCCCCTCAGAACTGGCCATGGGAAGAGCCTGTGGAGAGCAGGTAACAACCCTGGAAGCTGGTACTGGAGCAGGCAGGACAGGGGTGCAGGGGGATGCTCCCTGCCTGTGGGTATGAGGGCAGAAGCACATGGGCACCCCATGGTGTGAGGACTCTGAAACATCAGAGATGTGCTGCAGCCCTGGTTTATAGCCCTTCCTTAGCTCCTTTGCAAGTCCCTCCTCCTCTGATGACTGTATTTTGAGCATAGACATTCAGAGAGTAAATAAAGCCCCTCTGCACAGTGGGTGCTGGGGAAGGGGTGAATCCCCCCCCATGCCCACTCTCAGGGCAGGGGTCTCTGTAGACCTGATACCTGTGGCAGCCGAAGCAGAGCTCGCTGCAGGGCGCGAACCTGGGGCATCATGGAGCTGAACTTTATCCTTCCAAGCTGCGTGAGAAATTCCCTTTCTGCAGCTGCTGGTGCACACCCCTCACCATGTTGCATTACTTACTGACATATGAGGGAGCACAGGGAGCCCCGCTGCCTGTGGGCTCAGCCCCAAACACCCATCCCTGCTGCAGAGCGGGGCTGGCTGCCCCTGGACCTGCTCTTTACCTGCTGCCAACTCAATATCAGAAGTGAGTAAAAGGCTTGCCAAGCAGAAAGAGAATAGCAATACCTGTCTGTCTGGGCTTCTGTCTGTCCAAGCAGGCTGTTCCTGGAGCTGCGTGACTGAGAGCAGGTCTTTTCAGTGTCTGAGCCTCCTGTTCTGCCAAAAATCAGGAAGGTGAGCTGTCTGCTTTCAAGTGCCAGGCCCTATGATGCCCAGTGCCTGCCCGGAGTCACTGCATTCCTCCCTGATGGCATCTCCAAGCCCCTCACTGCCTCTCCTGCTGAGTAATGAGAGATTTCCCTGGGCCTCCGAGGGCTCTAAAGAGGGGCTGAGCAATATTATTTATTCAGTTGTTTACAGAAGCGTTTGATCGGGAATAGTTCTTCACTGCCAGCCTGTTGTGTATTATTCATTGCAATAATCTCTGCAGATTGTGATAAACTGTAACTGCGGCGGGGCAGCGCGTAGCCGGGCTGTACTGCCACCGCTGCCCGCACCGGCCTCTAAAATATCGGCAGCTGCAATCATAAATCTCAATTTACAAGTGGGACTATTGCACGGGGAGTTATAGTTATACTAATGATTACTTCTCTCTCTTATTTTTCATGTTGCAACACAGCAATAAATTTTTAAGAACAGCCTGGGCAAGGCGTTAGCGAAGCCTGCACGTCCTCTCGCCACGCTGACAGCAGACAGGGGCATTCCTGGTCCACCGCGGGCATCCCGCTGCCCCAGTTATCAAAGAGGTGATGCTGACGTGGGGCTTTGTGTCCCCACATTGGAGAGGTGCAGTGGAAGCTCCCCGCAAGCATGGTGGGGCTGGAGCATGGCTTCAAAGTCAGCTCTGTTTGCTGTGTCAGAGAAGAGACCTCAGCTGCCTGCATCAGTTTCTCTGCTGGAAATGGGGGCTGACACCCTCAGCTCTGTCACTGACTAGTCTTTCTCAGCCAGGCTTAGGGTATCTTGGGGTTGGTGAGGCCAAGGGATGGGGATTTAATGACCTAGAGTGGAGCTGGTGTTTGAGTGGCATATCCTGTCCCTGTAGCTCACCACCACACCGGGGCTTTCCCACATACCGAGAGGTGAAAGCTGCCTTTCTGCAGACAGTGGGACCATGGGGTGGAAGAAGGTGATGGCTTGGATGGTCCCACCTGGAAGAAAGCCCCCCGCTTCCTTGGGGATGGCAAGGGTCAGCAGGGAAGGCTCTGGCTAGAGGAACCCCAACTCTGCTCCCATGCCTATCTGCGATCAGTGACTTGTGAGCACCCAGTGGCATCCCTCCTGGAGGAGTCCACATGGGGGCAGCCCCATGGGCTGCCTCTTGCCCAGAAGGCAGCGGTGGGACACAGGGTTCAGCAAGCATTTCCCGAGTGTTTATCGCAGCTCCGAGGTCTGTGATGTGAGGCTTCTGATGGATGCCTCCATTCACAGACTTGACATTATGATGTACAGGGAGCCTAGAGACATATAGATTTTCAAAGTGGCCACTTTGAGCATAATTATAAATATCCAGCCTCTTTGCATAGTGAATTGCTGCCAGGAAAAGAAGGGCGCTGGGAGGGCTGAAATTCTTGCATCCAGGCTGTCTTGAGTAAGGAGCCTTGGCAGAGGTTTTCCACCCCTTTTGGGGTGCCAGGAAGGGATGGGTGTTAATGGATGATGACTTTCCCATCCTATACCCCCCTGACAGCTCCCCCCTGATACCTCATGGTGCTGGCAGCACCTCTCTGGGGGAGACACCCCCTCGTCTGCACCAGTACACTGCAATCTGATTTTAACTGCTTCTGAGTGGCTGAATCCCCTTCCAGATCATGGCACAGAGCATCAGGGGCATCAGGGAGCTGGGAGCAGGTGCTCCTGGTATCTGTGCCAGATCCATGGCCCCAGGGACACAGCAAAGGAGCGGTCTTCCTCTAGCTCATAGCCAGTTCATCTTCCACTTGCCTTTTGAGCATCCCAGCCCACAGAGGGCTGGAGCTCAGTGCAAAGGAACCAGTTTTCAGGCAAGCAGATGGGAGCTGGATGCAAACCTGGCAGCTGAGACTCAGTCACAGGAGCACTCCCACATGCCCTCTTGGACCCATAGGCCCCTAGAAAGAAGGAAGAAACCACTTGGAAGTCCCTTTATCATGCTTTTCTCCTGTGATTTGGATGGCATCAGGGCATCCCTGCTTCCCTCTCTGCTGGAGCTAGAGTGAGCTTGCCCTAAGGAAGGTGTCGGCAGGCACTGGTGTGTCCATCCCTGTGCATGAGTGTATAGGTTCAAACAGGCATTAGTCATTGCCTTCCCCAGCCTGGGACTGCATGCTGGAATATCACAGGGAAAAGCAAAGGGGATGCTGAGGATTTGTGTTCCGTTTGTGAGAGATCAAAGAAGAAAATTGGAGGTAGAGATTAGAGCAGTGCCTCAATTAACTGTGGGGAAGCGAGAGGAGGGCCCTAGCTGTCCAGGTTAGGACCCTTCAGCAGACCCTGCTTCTGCTGCATGCAGCTGTGAATGCCCCAGATAAAGAGGAGCCATGGCCGGGGGCCTGGGTTGAGGACTTTGGGTCAAGGACTTACTGGTGGGTAAGGGCAGGAGTAGCCAGAGACTGTGGATGGCAGCCGGAGACCTAGGCAGTTTGGTATTGAATTGAATCCCACTCCCTCCTTCCTTCTCTACACATCCTGCCAAGGTCAATCTGCCTCCCCATCCCTGTCTCACCTCTTTGTCTTCATTTCCTTGTCCCTCTCCCTTCCCCTTTTCTCTGGTATCATCTCCCCCCATCACCATCCCCACTAAATCCCCGTCACTGTTTCCTCCTGCTTCACCTGCCCCGACGCCAGCTCTCTTTGGCGCAAGTGGCTTCAATGGAGCAGTTTCCTCCCTCACACTTCCTGAGGAAGTCATCGAGCTCCAGAGAGCCAGGTCCCCACTCCCCACACAGGTGCCTGGGATCAGCACACGTGTGGCCACCCAGGGCCATGGGCAGCGCTGGCTTTGCCCAAAGCTGGCGAGATCCTGATGGGAAATGCAGAATGCTCCCTGGCCCCATAATCACCTTCCCGGCAGACTTCAGGGATTTGTTCCAAAACATCTGGGCACGCACAACAAAAATCCCCCCTGCAACAACAAGTAGCTGGAATTTAAGGGAAATAGCAATGTATTTCTCATTCTTGTTGATGGCAATGTATTAACAGCTCAGGCTGAAACTTCCCAGGAAAGAAATGCATTGTGAGTGGGACATCCAGCACAGAACATCTCAGACGGATCACTAAATCTGGGGGGAAATCAGGGTAGGTCGTGTCAGAGCAAAAGGGAACCACCAGCCCCTCTTTTTCTCCAACACCCCCACAAACACACACATGCTCCTGGGGCTGGGGCAGCCAGGAGCCTGGTTCCCATGTCCTCAGGCCCACAGGGATTGGGTTTTGCTCCCTCCAGCAGCCCTGTGCACTGCAGCATGTTGCGCATCACCCAAGGAACATTAATTAACATTGTGGAACATGTCGGGAAAGGTGCAATTTGAATGATCTGGCACTGCAGTCATTCAGATGCTGAGTTAATTCAATCCTTGCACACAGTGCTCCTACAGATTGTTGGCTTTAAACAAACAGCAGTGACAGATTTGTTGCTGCGGAAATGTGGTCATTAAGTCGGGAGCGTGTGTTTGACCTGAAAGCGATTGAGTGATGGATGCAAGTCATTTTAAAGCTGCAGCAGCCAAAAGGATGCTCCTTTTGGAGAGCAATCCTGCATCTAAGGAGTGTAAATAATTTAAACAAACAAGTAAAGTAAGGTGAAAGCACTACCGTTGGCTGCTCTATTGTATTACAGCACTCAGCGCAAAGCGGGGCAGTGCTGCGGGCTCTGTGGTGAGGAGAGCTCCTTTGCGTAGTGATGGCATAAAGAGACGCAAGGTACCAGCTTTGAGGCTGTCCCTAGGGATAAATGGTGCCATGACTTAATAGTCACTTGTGAGAGCTGCACATCTGCTCTGCAGGATGCCCAAGAAAGGGGGACCAGAGCGGTTTGGTGGACATCAGTGTCCTGCCAGAGCAGGACTCAGGTGCCCTGCAGCATGGAGCTGTTCCACTCCAGCCACTCCTCTCATCAAGCCGAAGGAGCCAAATGCTCACTTGGCTTCCAGATGCCCAGGTTTGGCCCATTTGGTCCAACAAGGATGCTTTGGGGAAAGAGTTGCTCAGGATGCTCTTGGGCTGCTGTTCCAGGGCAGCCTTGCTCTGAGCCATCCTCTCGCTGCTGTTGATCATCCTCTTGCTGACAGGCTGTGAGCTGGAAGGCAGTGTTAGAGCCACCACCGGTCACGTTGCATGGGTCTGTGCCTTCCGCCACTGGATTTGGCGTGCCAGTAATGAGGCTGGTAGTTACTGTGCAGTGGAAGCAGCCATTGCTTAAGCCTCAATATCTCGGCCATTTAATTTAATGGGGTTTTTTAAATACCAAAAGCAATTAAGTTCACATTGTGAGCTAATCGCCTACAAAATTTCATTTCAAAGATGCTCAGACTGTTTGTGAGAGAATTGCTGGAAAAAGACCCAAATATGCCACCAGTCTGTCTGTTCGTCCTCTGCCTTCCCTCATTCCTCTGCCTTCCCTCATTCCTCTGCCTTCCCTTATTCCTCTGCCTTCCCTTATTCCTCTGCCTTCCCTTACTCCCAACCAAAGCCAGCCAGACTTCTCAAAAAGAAACAATGACGTTCTCAGTCTACTGCGTTTCTGTCAGATTTTTCCATGGTGTGAATTTTAGATGGGATAAGTTAAATGCTAAAGGTTGGTGATGGTTATAGTGCTTAGCTGGTACCACAGAAGTGAAAAACAGGGATTTAAGGGCTGGCTGTTGGGGAGGAGCCACATTGCTGTTCTCGGGGAGCAAGTGGGTGCACAACCATGTAAACATGTAGGAAGGGACGGAGCGTAACCCACTGTCTTGAGACCTTGTGTCTGTGCTGCTGTACCTGGGGGTGTAAGTGGTGTCTGAGTAGGAGCACCCAAGCCTTGCACAAGCCCTTTTGCTTCAGAAGAGTATCCTGGGTGAGCTGTTTGCCCTATGTCTACCTCACCCCTCAGCAGCTAACCCAGTATGCCTGCCTCCCCACTCGTGCCCCAGCAGCCCCAACCCACTGCATCCAGCCCCAGGAGCCCCTCAGGGGCCAGTTTTCCTGTAGGCTGCATGGCTTTATGAGATAGGGGAAGAGCCGGAGATCTTTGTCAGAGATTACTTGTTCTCCTAAACAGCCATGTTACTGAATACAGAATAATCCTCCCTCCATAGCCAGCTAGGGGTTTCGTTTCCTGCACTGCAGCTATCGTGTTAACACTCTCTCCTTTTAAAGCACCTTTGCTGGCTGAGCCACACACATGCCACCCATCACTCCCATGATGGGCAGAGGCACGGCGCTCCACCAGCAGTGTTTGAGCCGCCTGCTCCCAGTGTGTTCAGCCACACGTGGCCACCCTGTTTCGGATGCAGCATTCCCTGGTCCGGACCCCCCTTGCCATTCCCTGGCTGGCAGCAGGGATGTGATTTATGGAGTCCCACACGCACCCAGTGAGTCCAGCTCTGTGTGTTTCAGGGAGATCCATCGCACGGGAGGGGAGGTCACCGCGTTGCAGGTTTGCTAACCTTGCCCGCTTATTAAAAATGGTAAAAGCCTCCCTCAGGACTCGTGAAGTATAGATCCAGAGAGCTCCATATGCTGTTCCCCTTAATGAGATGTCTGCCTGAAGAGCAATAGCAAAACACACCATCCAGTTCAGGGTCCCTATAGCTAGATGGCCTGGCTGTAAACAGAGCCGTCCGTCTTAATGGGCTATCGTGTAAAAACTTCTCCCAGTCAATAAATCAAAGGGGCTTTGATTTATATCATGCGCTGCCTTCGCTATTAGGCTGCCTCTGGATGGCATGTTCTGATACAGAGCTCTCCAGGACCGCCAGGCGAGGACAGAGGCTCTAATGGGCATTTAATTTAGGCTCCCCCTTGCCAATACCTGTGTGGAGCTCAGCAGCTGGGGCTCAGCAGGGTACCCTCCGTGGTTTGGGATGGCCAAACCAGGGCACCCATGGATCAGGACCTGGCTGGCATCCTGCTGGGTAGGAGCCTCTGGTGTACAGGGAACACCTGGGGAGCTAGAAGGGACCAGACCCTCCTTGGGAAGGGCTGCATGGGGCTGGTGAGCTCCTCTCCTCATCCAGGAGCAGCATCAGCACTGGCTGGTACAAGTATTTATTTTTCACTCCCTCCCTTGTGCTGCTCGGATGCCACCGGAGGGAAGTTCCGCTCCAGCCACCATCCCAGGCAGAGATATTAGTCCTCATTACTAATTAAAGGAAGCAGGAGTAATTGACGGATGGTAGATGGCGGGGGAGCCGGTTTGATGAACGGCCCCTGTCCCCGTGGCGGGGACGCATGCTGAGCGCTACCTGTTAGCTACAAATAAACAAACCTGATAAATAATAAATAGTTCAAGAAGAGTGGCCGAGCATTATTTAAATTAATAGGGATTAGAGGAAGAGGCTTGAAAGAGCATTCCTCCGGATGAGCTATCCCTGGACGGGCAGGGACTCATTTGTTGCAGACTGGAGTAAACAAGGAGATGGGGAGGATTCATCACAGCAGGGCCTTGCAGTGCTGCTTGGGCTTGTAACAGCCCAGCCATGCCTTTCCTGGCCACTCTGCACCAGGGTTCCCTGTGTCCCTGGTGTCACCGGACTGTCACACCTCTAGTGCCAGGCTGGGGTATCAGGGTAGTCAGGGAGCCAGGGCGATGTGAGGAGCAGATGCTGGGCTGCAACTGCTGATGGGTCCCACACCACAGCAGGGCACCCTGCCAGCTCAATGGGCACCCAAACTGTGCGGCATCCACAGCCTGCCTGCACCCAGGCAGGTGAATCCTGCTGCTGAGGGGCCTCTCCTCACCCCCTGACATTTGGATAACCCCCTCTCCTGCTCAGAGCCCAGGGGTGGCAGAGGGAAGGAGGGATGCTGGGGAAGGAGGGGAGAAGGGAGGGCGGGAGCTCTGCTCACTATCACATCTACTCCATCTTATCGCCACGGTAATTTGATGATAAAAAATAATCCGAGGCTGGAAAGGAAACATGTGTAGTGGAGTAAAGATTGAATGTAGGTGGATTGTGCCCTGGGGCAGCGGCTGGGAGATAGAAGGAAATGTCCTTCTGTTTGACATACTGCCGAGACACAGCCCCCTGCCTCGCCGAGCCCTGCCCGCGGCACTGGGAGCCCATCACAGAGCAGGAGGGTCCCCCATCTCATCCTGCCCCTCTGCTTGCAAGCCCTGTGCCCCCATCCTCCTGCCCCACAGCTCACTCCCGGCACGCTTCTGGTTTTTTCCACCCCCCCTTTGGTTATGCTTCACAACTCATTTTATCAGCTGTCAGTAGCCAAATGTCTTTTTTAAGGAGTGGGTTATAGCCACTAATGTACTGAATGCTATTGCACTGGCTGCAGTTAGTGTTCCACGGCTAAATTACTATAATTAATGTTCCACTAGAACTGTTTGTAACAGGCGGCTGCGGGAGCCCCAGGTCTGGGCTTTCACAGCCACTGAATTATCTTCTCCTCCCTAGAGAAAGAGCCTCTCACAAGGGGAGGGACAAGGTCAGCACCGGGACAAACAGGCACGAGCCAAGCTGGACTCCGGCATAGGGCTGGGAAGCCATTCCCATGGCATGTGCCCACTGTGTGTCCCCATCTCAGCTGCTCTGCCCCATGGAAGTGAGGTTGGGTGTGCGGGCTGGGATGTGCCATGACACATCCACAGCATCACCCACCAGCCCCAGGGCTTCACTTGTCACCCTCTGCAAGTTGTGTTACCAAGATGAAATGTGGTGCCTAGGGAAGAGCTATGGAAAACTCACAAAGAGTGGTTGGTGTTGATGTTTCTCCTGTGCCCAGCACAGCAGCTCTGCATGGCCCAGCAGGGTAGAGCCTGCACCCACAGCAAGTCTGCACTCAAAACCATCCCTGCCCTCCCTGCTCCCCAGTGGCCTCTCAGCAAGACCAGAGGTGCAGGCACAACCCCTTTGCTCCGCAGGCAGGGATGCACACGCACACCCCTTGTTTCGCTAAATGCGTTCGTTCGATACCTGCAACAAACAGATTAGCCGGGGCTTTATCAGGGACAAGAGAAGGGAGAGCAATGTGATAATGGTTTTCAGCAAATCCTCGGGCTGTCACAGATTAGAGCAGCCGTGGCAGGAGCATTATCAGCCCTTTCCTCCTCTCCCCATCGCCTCTCCCTTTGTCTCCTCTTGCCATCGGATTTCTCCAGCCAATCTATCCCGGCGAGAGCCGGGCAGATACAAGAAGAAGTCGGTTTCCATCTGATCCGCGATTGGTTTTTCCTGGCAGCCGATCTGTGTCGCAGCATCGATCCGTGGGCCCCCCCGAGCGCTCTTCACCTTGCGCGTATGGAGAGGAAGGTGGCAGAGGGAAGGGGGATTGGGGGGGACACACTTTAAACTTGCTGTGTGCCATTGATCCACAGGCAGGAGCGTGGCCAGGCCGGCCCCACCGGGCAGGAGGGGCACAAGCTGCCTGCCCTCATCAGAGGAGTTTAAATGACTGTGACCTTCTTATTAAAGGAGAGGAATGGCTTTGGAGGGCTGGCGGGAGGAGGGAGCTGAGCCCTAATCCCCAGGGAGGGTTGCCAGGAGCATCCCAGCCCTCACTGTCCCACCAAGGGGCAGCTCAATGATCCTGGCACCAGGGCGCTGGGAACTCTCCTCTCTCATAGGGGACAGCCACCGGACCCACATCCCATCTCTGCTTCCCGACTGCATGTGCCACAGCGCAGTGCATCCAGGCATGAGCGGGGACCCGTGTCCTGGTTCTGCAGCTGCCAGAGCCTGGGTGAGATGCTGCGTGGTGGGAGCTATTGGATTAACCCTGTTGGGTGGGCAGCATTCCCAGGGGACCTGAAGCTGTCTTTTGGTGGTTAAGTCTGAGGGCCTGTTGCAGGCAGCACAAGGCACAGATTTCTTGAGACACTTAAGAGATGCTCAGACATCTTTGCCCATGGGCAGGACAGTGATGCTGTACCAGGCAAGGCCCTGCATCCTTGAGGTCAAGCTGTGACTGCCTGTGTGACCCCCGTACACCTCTGCCAGGGTAGAGCTGTCGCAGCTCTGCCTCATCTCGCCCAAGGGACAGTGTGCTGGTGGGTGGGAAGGAAGAAGGGGTTGTAACAAGTAATGGCCCCGAGTGTGGAAACAGTGTTAATAAAGTGTATTTCACTTTTAATTTTGGCATATAATGTAATGATCTTTTTTAAGGCCCTATCATATTATCTGCATGACTAGAATATTGAGTCTTCATCATCTCCAGATAAATTTATGACCAGGATGATGCTTGGAATTTATTATCAGTCAATAGAGCTCAATACTGTAACAAGGCGTGTAATAAGATATACATATTTAATGATCCGGAGTAAAACAGCCCCACTAATGGGCAGGATGAGAGGGAGGCTGGAGCGTTAATTTCCATCCCCTGCCCCTTTCCATGGGAGCCTGCATCGCTCAGACGGGACACAGCCCTAGGGCCCCCCGTGGTGCCTGGAACTTGGCCTGGGAGCCGGGACCATGGGCTCTGGGCCACTGTGGCTGTGAGCACGTGCTTGCAGCATGTACATGTTGGTGGGAAGGCACGTGTACCGCAGCGTGCAGGTCTGTCTCACACATAGCACACAGGTCTCGCTGAGGTGGCTTTGCAAGGTCTGACTGATATCCCCGGCTGCACCATAGAATCACAGAATAGCTTGGGTTGGAAGGGACCTTCATACGTCATCTAGTTCAACCCTCCATTTTCATAGAATCACAGAATCAGCTCAGTTGGAAAAGGCTTTTAAGATCATCGGGTCCAACCTTTACCCAGGACTGCCAAGCCCACCACTAAACCATGTCACTAAGGGCCCCATCTACATGGGTTTGGAGCACTTCCAGGGTTGGTGATTCCACTACTTCTCCTGTTCCAATATCTGACCATGCTCTCAGTGAAGAAGTTTTCCCTAATATCCAGTCTAAACTTCTCCTGGTGCAGCTTGAGGACTGTGCCTCATGTACGGGTCTCTCCAGCCCAGCACTCTGGGTGAGCACTGCACAGAGCTTCAGTAGCCACTGAGAAGGCCAGCCAGAGCTGCACAGTGCTTTTCGTGTTTCAGAGGCAAGCCTGGAATCCTGCCTCTGGGATGTGCAAGGCTCTGACTCTTTTGATAGGCTGAGAAAGTTGGGGCTGTTCAGCCTGGAGAAGAGAAGGCTGAGTGGAGACCTCACAGCAGCCTTCCAGTATCT
>WYDI02023687.1:21362-87585 GCA_009867235.2 Psittacus erithacus | reverse complement strand
AGCTGTGGCTGCCCCATCCCTGGCAGTGTTCAAGGCCAGGTTGGACACAGGGGCTTGGAGCAAGCTGCTCTAGTGGATGGTGTCCCTGCCCATGGCAGGGGTTGGAACTGGAGGAGCTTTAAGGTCCCTTCAACCCAAACCAGTCTGGGATTCTGTGATTCTAAAAATCACATCAGGCAACAGAAAAAGAGCTCAGGAGTAATTGTTTTTGTTTAAAATCTCCCTTTAAAGGGCAAGAGGTTTGGGGCAAATTAAAAATAAAGATTAAATAAAAACCTTTGCAAGGTCTGGCTTATTTTAAATGACTTGCAAGAACAGTTATCTACAAGGATGGAAGAAGAAAAGTACTACAAGCAGCCTAGAAACACTCCCAAAGGCACGCTTCTGGCATGGCAGCGAGGCTGAATTTAACAACAAATCAATGCACTATAAACAGTAAAAAAACTCAAAACAAACACCACCACCCCTCAAACACAGCCACCTCAGTATTCAAACCAAATCAACAGAAAAGTACATATCGGACCTCATGAAAAACCCATCTGGCAATTCAAACCACCTTAAAGGAAAAATAAACACCCATATGAATGAGATGGAAAAACGTAAACATGAAAACCAGGCTAAAAACCCGAGAGAAGGGCTGTGGGTCTCTTGCCTCCTCACTGATAATATATTAAAGAGTATTTCCACTCCCTGTAATAGGATTATTGATACTTACTGCATTACTTCAATATTAATAATGCTTAATACGCTGCAGACCACTCCCTTCCCTAAACACAGGCTTTGGAAGTAGGCAGCCTGCTCCACTTCATGGTTTTGTGAGCCTTTTACACATAAGTGATATGAAATCTCCCTTTCTGTCCCACCTGAGACACCTGAGCAGCCCTAGAGCAACTCCTCCAGCCTGTGAGGCTGGACATGGTGAGGAGGAAGCTGTATAGGGTGGCTGCTCTTCTCCAAAGGGACAAGTTTGAGGGCTGGAAAAAGACAAAAGGTAAAGTGATAAAACGGGACACAAAGTCCATCTTCCTCCCCTCCCAAGATGCTCTGTTGTAATCTCGGACAGCAAAAGCAAGTATCAACAAGAGTTAAGGATCAAATCAGGCTCACCAATACCCACTCTCACACCCCTTGCACTAAAAGTACAATCCCCTCGTGCTGGAACACAGAAACCCACACACACACACTCATCCAAGCTGCCAGGCATAGCACACACAGCGTAAAGCAACCAGCGATCAAACACACAGGGAGCAGTCGCTTCTGATGTGTGAAAGACCACCATTTAGTTTTAAACAACAGCTCTTAGTAACTGTTGCTCCACAAAGCTTTATTTTGGGGAAATAAAAACGTAAAACCAAAAGAACAAACCACCTGATGCATCTTAAAACCCTGGTGCTGACTCAAATGCAATCCCCCCTCCAGAAGATTGTAAAGGGTCACTAACAATTAATTTAAAGTTAATGTACAGTGAAAACATAGTTAAATGCTAACAGCGGGAATTAACACCAAGCTACCTGAATGCAACACGTCAGAGCACGCTCCAGATCTTCCCTCAGCCATGCAGAACTTGATGTTCTCCTGTAATGGCCTTTGCACCTGTCTGTTTGAAACCAGCAGCTCCCAGTTTCATCTTCACTTTGTACAGCCAATATAAAGCAGAACATCAGCAGCCACAGGGATCTTCACCTCACAGAGATCTAGTTATGAGGTATTCTGGCATCCTTTCAATTAGCAAAGGCATATTCAGCCCAGATAATGGTTGAAGCCACCCAGCAGTAACATGGACAGTAGGATGGGAAGACTTAGGATGAAGGGAAGGAAGACATACGGTTGTTTACCAGTAATCCCAATTAGAATAGGGAGCCCACTCCTCTTTAATTAGCACAGTCAAAAGAGCCTGGAGCCTTCTGAAAAGCCCCATCTTCCATGGCTCATGTTGGTAGCTGCACAGATCTACCAGGGTTTGGATGGTCATGGCCACTTGGTCATGGGGTGGGAGGAGTGGAGACACCACCACAGCTTCCCTGCCCTCCTCCTCAGCTACTTGCCTGCTTCAGAATCTCACTTTCTTCTCATTGACAAACCATTTATTGACCAATGATCTTCAAAAGTTCTATAGCCTGTGACCAAGGGAAGCAAGGAAGCTATAGATACACATATATACAGTTTATATAAGTGGGAAATCATACCCCCCTCACAGAATTCATTTGCTAAATTCGCTCTTCGAGGCCCCTCCTAAAAAAGCTCTTCATTCTCCTACTCAGTGGTGTAGTCCTCCTCTGTACTCGCCCCAGCTGAGATTCTTTTTTGCCTCTCCACGTAGCAGACCAGAACTGTACATAGCATCTGAGATGAGCTCTCACAGCAGAGGCTTATATAATGCTATGGTACTTGTATAGCTGGACTAGAAATACCTTGCCTTACATAGCTTGATGTTTTTATCATATACTAGCTGATTAAAGCATGATTAAAACCCTCCAACTCCTCAGTCACTAATGAGCATCCACTTTAGAGCAGAGGTTGTGGGTTTTTATTAGTCCTCAATAAATGACTTTTCACACAAATGGTTTCAAGTTTTCTCTTCTAGTTCTCAAGGTCACTCAGCTGATCCTCTAAGATACCTTAAGACTCTCGAGTATTGATACCTTCCATCTCTAGTGCTCTGACTGATGGTACAGTAAACCCAGCAATAGGGATGCACAGCAATTCCCTTTGGGAGAATGAGCTGCCCCAGCAGAGGCAGGTATGCACCATTGTCTCATAAAGCTGCAATGCCAGCAAGTACATGCTAACAGAAAGGTCCATAAAAACCTTCCTGGTATATATGTGCCTGACAATCAGAAATAGCTTCAAGGAACACTTTTGCATTACCACTTGTTAGCATTTGTCAATCCCGAACCAGGCTGAAGACTGTAATTTTCTAGTCAATGCTTTATAAGCAAGGTCAGAGGGAACAAACACTACAATAAAAAATATGCAAGACATCAGCAGAAGAACCCAGTCATGATCCTCAGAATCCAAGAAAGAAGAAGGGGTTGTTTGCGCAATTAATGGGCCCAGAATAACATCCTTCACGTCCATCAATGGAAGTGGCATTTACAGTGCTTAAACATAAAGACTTAAGATGACAAACAGGCAATCATGGGGAAATAAAGGGCACCAACTGCATGCATGAAGAGACAGCACTCTACGATGCAAAAGAAGTTTCAGGTTTGTTACCAGAGACCCACTGCAGCATTGCCTGGATGCTTGGAGCCGTGCAGCAAATGCCAAGCTGTGAGCTGCAGCCAGGGAACACATAATTAATGTGATTAGGAGCACACAGAGCTAGCATGCTCTGCTGACTGAAGAGCCCAGTAGCATAATTACTGTTTTCTGTACTAGCTCTATGTCTGAACAAATCTCAAAGCCTGGTTAGTTTTAGACTGCTGTGTAAACGTCAATAAAAATCCCAGAAGTGCCAGTTCATCAGCATTCTCAGCACAGAAATGGGGAAAATATCACTGCATTTCCATGCTGTTAACATCAGGCAAAGAAGTCTCCGTTCTTCAGTCTAACCTTAGAGTTTGTAATAAGGTAACATCTCCCCCAAGTGAATGCTTATTATGAAAGCTAATTAATTGCTTTCCAGTAATGAGAAGTCTTTGGCATTCAAAGAAAGCAAAATTCACTACACAGGAATTAAACAGTGTTTATTGAAACAAATCTTCCCCCCAGTTAAAGACCTGTCTCTGATTAACATCATTACAAATAAAACCAAAGAAACTCAACATACAGACATACAAAGTATATATAGACTGGAAATGTGAGCTAAGAAAAAAGGGAAAAATCAGTCAAAAATCTATAGCATTAATTGAAGAAAAACTAAAGCAATGCTTTGTAGTTGCCAAGATTTCCCTGGGGGATGGAGAGTCAATGCTTATCTGCCTTCCTCAGAAGAGACAATTTTGATTAATATCAGACCCATCTGACTCAACCTATTAAACCCTGAAGGAAGGATATTCTTCAGATACAAGAGATATGTCTTTGATTAATAATTCTACCATATTGCCATTCCAAGCATTAACAAATGCATGGTACCTGTGGAAAGAAAAAGCCTTTGAATTCTATGGAAAGGAACTAGCTCACACTAATAGACTTGTTCTCCTTCATCCAGATCTGAAAGCTGTATGACAATCTTCCTCCTGCCCTCTGCCAAACAAGTCGAAGTGTCAAGGTTGCCACTACTTTCTTGCAAAGGAGACACAATGGTTAGATAATTCAGCTTTACATATTGTAAGAAAGCAAAGTTACTTCAGACGTTCTGAATGGTTTGTCTAAAGACCCTGGCAATCTGTCTAGAGATTCCTCTTCAGAGCTGTCAAAGCTTAATAGATCACAACAGGCTACAAGATCATGGCCATTAAGAGCGCACTCTGACCTACCAAGTGCATATCTTCAGAGAAATGCATTAAATCACTTAGCCCACTACACTGCACTACCATGCATGGTGTAACTAATGCCAAATTGTCACACAGAGTGGGGAAAAAGTCAGTGTAATATCATCTATTGAGCTTTTCCTGGAAGCCCCAGCTTCACTCAGCACCAGCCTCCTCACCATAGCTGAGCATTTCTCCTGATGCTGGCGATCAGCCTCTTGCAGTAGTCTCTGTAATTCACAGGTTTGACATCCAGTGCTGTAGCTTTGATACGAGATTCATCCTGTGAAAGAGAAATATGGCATGGAAAAGAACTCTGAGCACTCCAGGCATTTGGTTCTAACCTCCTTCTGTCCCAGTCACGTATTGCTCTTGGTACCAGGGTTAGCGGAGAGTACAAACATGACTCCCCGAGCTCCCACATTGTTTTCATTCAAAACAAGCCAGGTTTGATGAACCTGAGAGGGAGCAGTGTTGGTGACAGTGGATCCCTCCTTCAGCACTCAAGACTGACAGTATTTGCTGTGAGCAAGTATCTTTGGAAACTTCTCCCCACGAAGAGGAGGAAGCCACCTCCAACGAAGACAAGTCAACCTACAAAAGCCACGTGCTGCATTATTTGCCTTTACGGGGGGAGTTACTTACATTGTAAGTCTCCAGTTTCACTCGGATCCTGAACTCATATGTGTTAAAGTTTGCATTCTGGAACACTTCTTCAAAGGCCTGCTCGTTCTGTAAGAAGGACAAAGGCAGATATCAGCTGCAGACACTCCAGGCTTCCAACAGCGCCATGAACTTTAGAACAGCTCCTCTTTTGCTGAGGTTGGCAAAACAGTGGAACTAACTGGATCATGGAGGCAGCGCTGAATCTTCCATCACAGTTTAGATGCCAAAACTTTAAGTTTTAAAGAAAAAGTTAAGTTCAAGGTGAAGGCTTTTTAGCTCCCTAAGCAAAATTACTCATAGTTGCACCAAATCTACAACCAAGTGTACAGAATGACAAAACAATAAACCTACATAAGATTCTCTCATGGTGCTCAACTGGCCCATTCTGATGTTCTGCTGTGACCACAAACACGGATGGAGTTAATCATTTCCTCATTAATTGTCTCATTAGGCATTCTGTTTCTCTGCTTCTCCATCAAGACTATCTATCCTTCACATGCTGACACAGGCCTATTTAAGACAATGTTTATAAAAAAAAGAGTGGATGCATGTTCCAAACGTGCTTTTATAACTATTAGAAGACTCATATTTATAACATAAGCTGCTTCTAATTACCATATGAACACCAAATATCACCATTTATAACAGACAATTTGTCAAAACAGGAGAAGAGAAGCAGACAAGTTGTGGAGACTGTGGAGGGAAAAGAAGTTTATTTTGGTAAAAATTAGTTGTAAAAAACCTTTGCTGACATTCCCCAACAATTCTGCAGCCCCACGATGATACAGGCAAATAATTATTAATGTATTTATCTACCAGATGCACTTGACTTCATCAGTCACTCCAGCAGCAGATAGAGCATCTGATCTGGAGCTGAACCCACCTCAGTTTCACTTCCATTCCAAGTGTTACATCTGCTGTTTTTAAATGCACCCAGCACTATTTTACACTACACAGTGATTCTCTGAAGGCTTAGAAAAACACAACAAATGAAGGTGAACAGGAGTAGCCAGTTTCACAGCCTGCAGAATTCAGGCATATCCTTCCTGAATATTAAAAACCCCTTCTTCTGACCATTGTATGGATTAGAGGATAAGAAAACTCCCTTAATAAAGCATTTGGCTTCTGTTTCCAGCTCTGCCACAAACGATGCTAACCATTAGTGAGTGGAAAATGCTGTTAGCATACCAGTCACTGCTACCCTACATTACTTCCTTTGGTAACAAGCACAGTGGAGAAGCAGATGAAAAACCTTTCATGCATATCTATGCTTAGCATGGTCACTGCCTGTGTGTGGACTCAATATATACTGTGAGCAGTGGAAAGACTCTCACCAACTTCACAGGGTACTGCATCAGGTCTTCAGAGAAAAACCACTAAGAAAAGCTCACTGAAAACGCATCAAGTACCATTTTTAAAGGCCCATAAAAGTGTCAAATCAAAACCAATTTCTCTTGGAACACAAAGCATTCCTGCTCAAGAGCTCATTCCATATTATGTTCCATTTTCTACCCTCAGCCACTTCCATTAGGCAGCTCTTCAAAAGACATTACATGTTTGCACTGTTACATAGGATCTGCTGTCTCCCCTTCCCCACTCAGTTTTCTCCAGCATTAAAGGTGACTAAGAAAATTTGTTTGAACTCTAGCAGAGATTCAGCAGGAGTGAAGTAAGAAAATATTGACTAGTTAAGAATGTTTGAGAATGGAAATGCAGAAGCACAAGCACATCTAATTAGAATGCCAGAGCAATACAGCTTCCTTCAGAACAGAAGTGTCCAGTCTTCATAACATCACAAAACCTGAGCATCCCAGAGCCACAAGCTTTTTATCACTCACCTTAGGCAGCCAGGGGCAGGAGTGTCTAAAACCCATTCTTATGTATGCATTACTGGACAAGCAATGAGGTCTATAACAGTGTCTCAGGACAAGCAGGACAACAGCCTCAACAACCCCTCCCTGCTTCAGCTCCCTCCCTCAGCCAAGCAATGGGTTAACCAACAACTGGTGTATCTATGAAGCCCCAGTATGATCCAGCTTGGGAGTACATCAATGCTCATATGCAATTCAAGAACTTATTCTGCTTTCTATATCATCATTTAAAAACCAAAATGAAACCACACAGATTTTATATAGCAGACAACTGAAAATCAGGAAAAGATTTAGGCTGCAAGAAAGGAAAATGCAGCAGAGAAGCACGCAGTGACAAAGGGAAAAATATACTGTATGTCACTGTTTAATGATTTACAACCTTAAGAACTGTTTTAATCTGTCAAGGAAAGATCACTTGAGCATCTTTGCCAATGACCTATTTTAGAAGTCATCATTTTCACATGACCCACAAAGTTTCTGGTGGTATTTCAGGGAGAAGAGCTTTCAGCAGTGGGCTAAAATGTATTAGTTCAAAAAGCTTCCTGCCTACTTACAAAGATACATACAAAGTGTTCTAGAACTTTCTGGCTTTGTAAACAATTTTTTGGAACACATTAGGGATAATGTTGCTAATGTTCAGGGCTAAACCAATTTTTTTGCAGATGCTTCTAATCTAGGTACAATGGTAATACAGCCTGCCCTTTCTATTGAAGTTTAACATGCGTTAAAGCTGTCAGCCCTCTAAAGGCTGTAGGACTCAGTTGTCTCTCAAGGTCCCAGGTGATAAGGACAGGCTGATCTCATTTTTCAAAGCCAAAAGAACTCAGAGGTAGACAGACTGCCTGTGGGAGCAAACTATGGGGGAAACCAAGCAAATCTCTGTTCTCCAGGCAGATGGCCCATGGAAAATAATCCTGAGGAGAGTAAACAAGTCCCTGCCAAGAACTATGGATTAGGGAGAAGCAGTGATTTGTGAATTTGTAAAAGATACTGAAGCCTAACATCTGGAGAACACTCCTAGGTTGGCAGGCCCTGAGCTGGCCTATCACCCAGAGAATGGGCAACATCAGACTCTCGCCAAATGAAGTAGAACACTCCTTTCATATGGCACTCTTTAATAATGCTGTTAATTTCCACAGCAACTGCATCAACACAATCCACTGGCTTTGCCACCCCTGCTGGCTTAGGAGTGCTGTATGTACAGACACAAGGATGAGATCATGCTCGCTGACGAATCAGTACTGGTGCACATAGAATCGTATCATAGGACCACAGACTGGTTTGGGTTGGTAAGGACCTTAAAGCTCATTCAGTTCCAACCCCCTGCCACAGGCAGGGACACCTTTCACTGGAGCAGGCTGCTCCAAGCCCCATCCAACCTGGTCTTGAACATTTCCAGGCATGGGGCAGCCACAGCAACCTGCGCCAGTATCTCTTGAAGTCACTATTACAAGAACATTTCCTTACCAAGAGGATCAAAGCAAGCAAGAAATATGTGAGCAGCCCAAGGGCAGGATGTGTGAACACAGTTCAACTTCCACAGATTCACTAAAAATAAGCTTACTGACTGACCTTTTCCTTCAGTTCTCCCAGGAAAGCTGCATTGTGTCCAAGAATGAATTCTGCTGCCTCTTGGAAACAAGTCACCCACTGATACTCCAGACAGTCTGCAATGGTCACCTAAAAACCAACCAAACCCAAAAGATCATTTCACCCACTTGCTTATGCCTCAAGGAGGACAGTACAGAAGAGAAATTTATTTCATTGCTATAGAGAGTTCTAGATTTCCAGTAACTATGAGAGCCCTGTGTACTGCAGGTACTTTCCATCACTGAGGGTGGAAGGCACTGACTTTATACTTTCTTCTTTAAAGCTCCATAGAATGTCACAGCAACAACTCAAGTTAATATTGACAGTATGCTGTGCCACAAGAAAAGGCCAACAACATCACAATGGTACATACTAATGGGACATTCAGCTCTGCCGTCACAGATGAGCTGTGAGCAGGAACAAGTAGCCCAGAACAGCCGCTTCCAAGGGGGACACCAGTAATACTGCAAAACTGCTTTAACTTTGTACATACGTGAGTGCTTAAGACATGTAATACTATGTTATGAGGAAACTATCAAAACATTCAAGGACAAGACAGAACAGTAAAACGATCAAGTACTAGCTTAACATGCATTTCCTGGCTGCTTTGACAATTAGGAATGAGAAAATAGGAGACACACTGTTCTTATTGTACCCTCAGTATCCCCTTTATATTCTACATGAATGATTCTGCTATGTCAAGTAGTTCTGCATTCCTAGAAGTTATCCACTAGAAATTATTCCAAAGCAGTTTGTGTTTTAGTGAGGCTGCAAGGATAGTTCCCTTCTCTGCATGCCCACCTGGCACAGCACTTCCAAGAAGCAGATACAATCTCTAACTTCTAATGTAAACCAGAACAAGGTTCAATGCTTATGGTATAAGTGGGCATCATAATAATGATCCCTAGACAACCTTCTGAAGCAGGTTCCATTAAAATATGAGACAGAACAATACCTACCAAAAAAAAAAAGAATGTACTAAATATAGGTAGCAGCTGTAAAAGTGCAATTACTGCTCTCCAGAAATGCCATTTACTTCAGTTTATCTTCACTACTGAAGAGGCGTAGGCCATCTGTACTCTGCACTGCATAGTACACTTGGAAACCAGAAGCAACTGAGCTAGCATCAACTTTTTGGCAAAGCAAAAAGCTTTTAATTGGAGTACTAGGAAAACAAACTGCTAATCAGCTCAATGAAACATCCCTCACTCAGGTACAGCACACAAGCCATTTCAATACCCTTGAACCCACAGGCATCACAGTACTCCAACACCCTATTCTCTGGGAAGATTTCTGTTTGGATTGTACAAGGAAAAGGGGCAAGAAACACACTCTTCTCTCTAATCCATTTACTCACCAGGAGCATCATGCGGTACTTGAAGTTGGGGAACTCACTGTCACACTTTTCACAGCGATACAGTCCGTTTTGCTGGTCTACCACTTTCTTATTGCAATCCTGAGAGGGACATGCCTGGTACATACAGTTCTCCTTGCGCAGATGTACAACTGTGCCCACACAGCTAAAATAATCCGCCTAGGAGAGTGAGTGTGCAAATTAGCCTCAAAATACTCAGTGTTTTCCAATTCCGAATTAGCTACAAAGCAAGGCACCCCATACTTGGGATATTTAGGATTAGAAAGCTTAACAGCTCCGGATTATTGGGAAACTGGAAATTGAGCCCTCTGTTGCAATAATTGCCAGGCTTCCATTATGTTAACTAAAGCCCCTACAGCAAGATGATTTTGTGTTTCCATCACAGGGAACTCCAATTGCTGAGTTTTCTTTAGATAAAGCATATTTGCTTCGCCATTGTGTCTGTTCAAATCTCCACTTTTTCACAGGATTAAGATTCTCTGCTTTCCTATGCTGCTTTTGGGAGCCAATACAAAACCCAGAAAGGCTTCTGTGTAGTATTACAGATAAGCATTTGATTAAACTATAGCCTGCAGAACAAAATACCCACTCGCCATACTAAAATAATCATCCTAATGGCTTAAGGCCACGCTCAAATCTTTCAGCAGATAAACAGAGGCTGCTTAAGAAGCACAGAAAAGAGCTGAATTACAGGTAAGGTTTTTTTCCTTAGAAGCATAGAATGGTTTGAGTTGGAAAGGACTTTAAGACCATCCAGCTCCAGCCCCATGCCACAGGCAGGGACACCTCACCCTAAACCATGTCACCCAAGGCTCTGTCCAACCTAGCCTACAACACTGCCAGGGACAGAGCATTTACCACTTCTTTGGGCAAGCTGTGCCAGCTGCTCACCACCCTCACAGTAAAGAACTTCTTCCTTATCTCTAACCTGAATTTCCCCTGTTTAAGTTTGAACCCATCACCCCTTGTCCTATCACTACAATCCCTGATGAAAAAACTCTTGCATATCCCAAACAGATTAGCATTTAAGCTTTTTGGGAAAAATAATTAAAAATCAATCAAAAAGCAGTATAAGCCTAGAAGTTACTGGTCTGGAATGCCAGAGACCTAGTTTTATTCCTAGCTTTAATACTGACCAAGCATGCACCCTTGAAAACCACTTCCTCCTAATGTACCTGGTTTCTCCTAGAACAATTTGTGCTATTTATATGATCATCTTTGGGGCAAACGCCTCCTTTCCCCACTTATACAAGGCTGAGAATTCTCTTGCAAGCATAATATCATGTTGCAACAGCAGCAACAAGCCTGAATTTATTTGAAGCAGAAAAAGTATATTTATTAGCATAAATTCTGAGAGAATAAGCACACACTGCTCAACAACTGGACTACTTCATGCAGGCAGTCTGCTTATTGAAGTCTAGCCTTTTATTTTCTCCCCAGTCCACCAGGCTTGCACTCAGTGGCCATGCTTTACCTTATCTCCTTGGCCCAAATTCTCAGCTTTGGCTTCATACAAAGTTTTCCAATTGGTATTTACTCCAGATGCTGGCCCACCCCTCGCATCAGAGATTGAAGTACATTCCAGAAGCTGCCCCTCCGAGTCGAACCTGGAACCACAGAGATGCACTTCTATTTTCAGACAGCAGACCATACAGACTTATCAAAAGCTCACATTTAGTTCCATGGACTTAATACATGAGGGATTTTTTTATCAATGATTGCAAAGGAAACTATTACAATAATTTGTGTCTATTGCAAACAAAAATAGCGTTTCAGAGTAAGTTAATAGTCTGACTTAATTAGCGCTGTATTTTACAGACCCACAAAAGGAGGACAGGCTTTGTTCTATATAACTGCAATTTGTTTGCCAGCTAGTGGTCAAACCATGCACTGCATGCTCCTTAAAGGAAGCCAGATAACAAGATTTAAGGGCATCAAGATATTTCCATAATTAAAATTAAATTACACGCTACCATTATCTTCACAGCAGCTTCGAAAGGAAAAGCAAAGAGCATTGAAAAGATTATGCTTTCTCTGTTAAAGTAAGAAAGGACAGCTTTGCAGCCAGAGGTTGTGCTGCCATCCTGCTGTGGTGGAGTTCTTCTGTGATCTGAGTAACACACCAGTGAGACTCACAAAAATTAACTTAAAGTGTGACAGCAATAGCCAAGACCCACAATCAATCTTATCTTCAACAAATATGGGAGAGCCACAGCTCAATGATGAATGGAAGATGCCCTTGTATTTTATCCATGTTTGGGTGATATAACTAGAACCTGAAAACCCAGGATTCATGAATCTGATGCTGTCAGCACTCAACACTACTTGTACACATGCCACATGTCATCATATTAGCAGCTATAGCAGACAATTTAGCAACTACCTACAGCAGAAGTTACAAACCACCAAGAAATCACTGTTTTCCTGACAGCAATAAAAAAGTTTGCTATCTGAAAAATATCTAATAAGGAATATACACTGGAAGAAGGGAACATAGCTCCTCCAGTCCATACAGAGCATGTATCAGATTCCACGCCATGGGACAAATCTGAAAATGAAATAGCATTTTCTCAGATCATGCCTCAGAAAGTGGAGCTGGTCAAGTCTGATTTCATGCTGCCTTCCAAGGGTTTGGATTAGCATGCACTACTCCCATTTCAATTTTGCAAGGTCTGTCATGGAATTACAAGTTTCTGAATTGAAGACAGCCTTTCAGGCTCCAGTGCTTTCAGGGAAGAGAAGTGTCTATAACCTTGGAACCCATTTCCTTTGCTACCTTTCTTCAGTACTATACAGGCTGCTCTGATACAGAAAAACAGTAAAAAAAATAATCCACAGCAGGCTAATAAGTTTATATCAACATAAACACATAGCCATACCATCCTCGGAGCTTAAAAGCCTCTGGGGTATCGGGGTTGATGACAACTGTACTCGAGGACAGTACAGACAGGCTTCTACCGCCAAAATCAGAGACTCTGGCTCCTTTGATGGCTATCACAGGTTGTCTAGAACCATCAAACTGTTCAGCCTGCATGTGTGAAGAAAGAGAACACATTAGTAGTGTGCTACAGTGAAGGTACTGAACTTGTGGTCATAACTCACAGAGCACAACAAGAGATCAAATGTGAATCAAACTATCTTGCTGTATTTAGAAGATAAGGTATCACTGGGAGTTTAAAGCAGCCAACAAATAAAGCTGCAATCTTAACATTTCCTGGGGAATGAGGGATCCTTAAGTCACACTGCCAGGTGGGGAAAAAAGGGATTGGTCCCCTCCATTAGGAGGATTTCAGAAAGGGGAAAGGGTTATGGGAACAGAGGTTTCTCCAAAAAGGAGGAATTTTTGGTCAGATTAGACCCTTCAGAGATGAAACCACTCACTTGGCTTGACTGAGCCAGTCATGTTTATTTTACTACAACTGAAACAGCAGAAGTGCAGGTGTGCTGACCAAACACTTTCTCCTGACTTTCCATTTTCTGTTTGTAATCTCATATAGCGGCTTTAATGCTTCTCAATTGCCATCAGTTTGTTATGCGAGGAGACTGACACTAACAAAGAACCTCTTGGCATGAGAGAGGTTTTGAAAGGTATAGATTTTCTGGACCCTACATCACTTAGCAAGCAAGGGGAGGGTCATGGGCTTAAAGATTACAAACAAGCTGGATTTAGCAGTAGCATTCAATGTATCCATGAGATGCAGAAAACACAAAACATATCTCAGCATTTAAGGCAGTCACTGTGTAAAATGCAGACCCTGATCTCTGTTGGAAGAGTTATGGCAGGAATTGATCACCAGTGGCTTCTCCTTTTAACAACCTTGTTCAGCCTCAAAACTTGGTGATACTGAACTTCAGTTTACTTCACTTATATCAGCAGATGGTTAACAATGTTTAGCTATCTCCAGTATCAGTGCACTTGATCATTTAGCCATAAAGCATCTCTGTCAAGCTGGCAAGATCACTCCCATTTTATAGACTGGAACATAAATCCCTGAGTATCTACAACACCAGTGGAAAACAAAGTAGCCTGTTAACAGGACAAAGCAGCATGTTTACTGCAACTACTCAAACTTGAAATTCTAAGGCCCTGATGCTTTAAACTTGCCTGAGATACAGCTTCTCAACCCCTTTGTAAAGCAGCAATTTATGCATGGTAACATGTATCCCACCCTATGAATAAAATTCATCTCAAACGAGACCACTGTAGCCACCAGGCTTTTCCATAATCAAACTGCAACTCATATCCTTTCCTAAGCCAAAAACCTGTTATCTTACGTCTTTTAGTTTGAGACATAATGTCTGCAGTTGTTCAGAACACATTAGTCAGATCACGTCAGCAGTTTGTCAGAGAAAGGTTAAGAACATCACACCTGAATGAAACCAGACAGTCTTTCACCTTCTTTCTGCCCTGATCCTTAAGCACCCAGGACTCTGTCTCAGTGCTATGTCCATCTCAGATGACAACAGCACATTCGTTTCCTCACCCTACACAAAGAGACCTTTGCTTAAGAACAGGTAAGAGTGAACATACCTCGCTTCCCCATAGCGTAGCTGTCACCAGCTTCCCTGATGTATCCATCAGATACATGTTCCTCTTTGATACCTCCCTATTGTTAGATTTCACTGTAATTTTAGTGACATCTTCATAGCTCTTACAAATTCCAATTACATCTGAAAAACAGTTACAATTGAGTTAGAGTTACCCAAGGGTCACAATTGGGGAATACAAGATCACAAGAAAAGAATTCAAACCTACTGTCAGATTTCTACCTTGTATCCTAGCTCCCTATTCAAATCAAATCTGATATGGAAATGAAGCATATTATGGTAGGAATGCTCCACTACAGAACTCTTCAGTGCTTTAATTTTGTTGATGAATTCATTAAGATATTCATGAATGCAAGCCTCACCACATCAGCGAGATCAAGGCATTGTACTATCTTTTCCCATCACATTCTGCCAAAGGATTTCAGCCCTGATCCTGTAATACTCACTCTTGCTGTTTAAACATAAGTCTCTCAGGCAAAAGGTTTCAAAGTGACTGTGACACAACTGTAAAGCAACTGGCTGGTGCCTTCACTGTAGCCCCATGACTGTGATGTGCAATTTAAACTTAAGTCTGCAGGTTCGGGTGAGTAAGAGTTAGCATCATCCTCTTTGCACCCCTTAAATACATCCTATTTTTAATATTACAGATCTACCTTTAATATTGCTAGCTGAAAGCCTCTGAATCACATGCATCTTGTGCCTGAGAAACCTGAGAACCCTCGCCCCCACCCCAGCCTCTGATTTTCTGGAGTACTCTGCCCAACCAATGACAGAAAAACAAACCTCCAATACTTTACGAAGCAAGCCAAAACAGTCATGCAACTTGGACTTGGATGCAACGAATCATGCCAACATCACTACAGAGATAATTAGATAGCGAAAGAAAGCAAGACCACAGAAGGTATGAAATGCACACGTGCTGAGCAAGGACATTTTTCTCTCAGCCCTTTTCTGTGCAAAACAGTAACCATAGTAAAAGAAACAAGTATCAGTTACTGGTTCTTGTTTGAAGCACGAGTTTGAAGAAAAACTATTATATATTGTTTTCAGAAGAGGGCAAAGGCATCTTAACAGGAAGGCTGCACAAGGTATTTTTAATGGCAACCACCAACGGCTATTTAAGAGATCACGACACTAGAAGCACTGTATGCTCACTACCTCCTCAGCATTCAGGACACAAAAGTAAAACTTCAAAGCTTTAAAGCTTGCCGTTTTGCTAGTCAGACTGACCAACAATTGAGTCTTTGGGTGTGTTCTCCAAGTCAGAGATGGATACAAACTCAAACTGAACAGATGGAAGATGCTGGGCAACATCACAGGGCACAACTGAAGTCTCATTAGTGAATGTAATCTCATAGTCATTCTTAACAGCTGTATATTGCTTGTTAGCAGTCTTCAAATTGCCTTTGGTAAAATAATATACCTACAGGAGAAAGCAATGAAACAGAGGAGATCATCAGAAGTCAGAGACAGAAAATAGATTGTGTTCACCTTTAAAAATCCTCTCTCTTTTCTAGCTCATGTCAGTCTGTGAAAGCACTACGCTACCATACCTTGTTCAATTCAATGAGCGGAAAGAACTTGTCTGCTTGATCATTGAATGCAGTAGCTCTAATCTCACCCTGCAGGAAAATAGGAGAGCTGGTCAGAGCTGAAATTCAGCATGAAAACAAACTAAAAAGAAATCTTTGCAATGTTAAGTGGCATCAGTTCTACAAGACACAATGTGGTCTGCCAGGCTAGCTCCAGGCATGTGAGAAACAAACAACATTCTCCTCACATTTGTAGTTACAGATAAAACACCCTGTTCTACACCTGACCATCAAATCTCATTTTGAAGTCTCATTAGTGCATCTTGAGCTTCAGAACGAAATCCGTAAGGGCTACATATATATAAACCTCTGAAGAGGTACCCATAAACCTGGCATTGATGGCTATTACATGCAGAGAGAAAATTCAAATAGATCACACAGCTCCACGAGTTAGCCCACAGTATATAGTTCTATCTCCCACTCACACATGATATGTCAAGTCTTTAAGTAAGAATTAATAACAATTATAAAATCGCTGGATATAAATATTGGGTTGGGGTTTTTTTACATCTGAATAGAGACAGTATGCAGAGAAAACAAACAGCTGATGGTAACATGTTACATTATTAACCTTGCATTTTATACTAAACATAATCTAGCAGAATCTTGTTTGTTTTCATGACAGGAGGCTGTAATCTGATAAGAGGTTTGACAAACTGCAAGTTTAGTTAGATTAACCAGATACCATTCCCCAAACAAACCACAGATGAAATTTCCTAGTATTACAATAATTTGCACCCTGATTTCCTCATGGAAATGAAAGCTTGTAATAACTCAGAGGCAATGCTCCTCTCACTCCTGGTTTTGTAAGGTGGATCTAAGCAAGGATGAAACCTCAGTCTCAATCCACAGGAAACCACCACAAACCTCAATATTAGGCTGTCAGTTTCCATAAACAACTGTATCTTGAAGCTGCAAGAGTTCAGTCACAGACGATAGATTTTGATGAAAAACAATCAGTAACACCAGACATTTAAGACTCGATTCTGGCTAAAACTGGGTCGTTGATGCTCAATTAATGAATACGGAAACACAAGCTTCAGCTGTAATAAAAAGCACCATTTCCTATAATACACTTTATTTCCCTTAGTCTGTTTTTATGAAGGGCTCATCAGCATCTGGCATACATTATCTTTTCCTCAACATATGACACTTACGCTTTCATCAACTAGCTCTATAGAAAAGAGCTTTCCTTCACCACGGGAGTTGCTCCACGTGCGGATCTGGCCTTTTTGGGTAACACGAGCACAGATGGTCCACCTGAAATCATGCAAGGAATCAGTGTTCTGTGTATTGTTTCTTATATTAAGAACAGATTGAATTGACAAAACTTTAGGACTGGAATGTCACTTTTAAAAAGCCAGCATCTTCCCACTGCACCTCAGCAACTCTACCTGCTTCTCGGCTGCTTTTCATTTTAATGGCCTAAACCACTAAAGGTAGGAAGCTGTAGAGAAAGCAACAAAGCCAGCCATAAAGCATCTCATATGATAACAGTGGCAAACAATCCTTCTGCACAGAAGCAGGTCTCAAATCTTTGACTCTTCCAGGGTACATTTCTCAGACAGCAGTTTGCCTGTTCTGAAAAGCCATCCTAGAACTCAAGAGCTCAATTACAGGACTCACATTTAACTCGGGTAATCAAATCAGTTTGCATAACTTAAAAATGTCATTCACGACATAATTACATCCTCATGCTTTTCAACAGAACAGTAGCCGAAGTGAATAGCTTACTGAGCTGTTTTGTCATTAAGTTACCAAAAAGGCTGCTTTAGGAGAAAAAAAAAAAAAGAAGTCAATTGATTTTCAACTAAAATATTAAGAACGTACCAAGCCCAGCAGGGGAACTTCACCAAGACAATGCAGAGGCAAACCTTAAATTGTCAGAGTGTTGATGAAATTAATCCCCCCTCAAAACAGAACAAAACCCCCCACCAAACAAGGAACAAAACCCAAACCAAAGCCCATGCAGTTGTGAAGGGATTTTTTTGTTTCTCAGGGTGATTTTGCTGTTATTGTTGGTTTCATTTGTTTAAAGTTAACCAATAAAGTCAAAAGAACTCCAAGAATGATTTGACAGAGAGTCATACATGAGAAAGGAAAAAGGAAGCTATTGTTCTTTCATGCCTGTGACCTTGAGTAATACCTGGCGCACCATAATAACTCACTTTGATTGGTACGGATTCAGGCTGGCAATCGGAACTACTTTGGCCTGTGATCCTCCTGGCGTCTTCATGGTGCTGGGAGCACTTGCTTTACCAAACTGGTTTGAGGGAGGGTGGTACTTCGGAGCAGAAGGACCTTCCAAAAACCACAGCAAAGCACAAAGAATTTCAGCCTTGCAGACAAAAGCCAGGTGAAAACCAACTCATGGTGCAGGGTGAGGCAGAACCACTCCCTCCAAGTTATGGGGAGCCGCGCAGAAGACTTAACACTGGGTAGGCACCTAAAGATCCATTCACATGGACACCACAGCATGGCTAAAAGTTCATGGAATCATTTCTACTCTTGGTCACAATTATTTCCTAGACACTCTCAGACCTTTACAGCGCTTACACTAGAAGTGGGGATGTATTCAGAGTCAATCACTTAAATCATGTTTAAGAGGGAAACAACTTGTTAGTAGTAAGTCACCTAAAATATGGTGCATCAAACTTTACATCTACGCCATTTAAGGGAATAACTAAGGAATAGCATTCCACTATCAATTAATCAAATAATTTCCTGACACAAAGCAATACTGCTAATTCTAAACTCATTCTTGTCAATGTACAAGCATAAAACTCTTACAATCAGCTTTAAGTACAGGAAGGAAGAGCTTATTTGCTGCTGCAATAAGCTAGTGTCAAAATTTTACTATTTAAAATACTTCTCAAACACATGGATAAAGAATATAGACAAGTTAAAGCAGCACCAAGAGCTAGGACTGACATCTTTCTTGCTTTAAAAAAAGTCTACAAGCTGACATTTAAATTGACAGCCTTTTTCAGCATCTCATTAGTCTTGATCAAAACCCCCTGTATTTATAGATACGCTATCAAATAACTTCAGTCCTGTACCACCTAAATTGTTTGGCCTCAGCATCTCAGTGTCAGTAACACATTTGTTGGCCAGCTCCACACTGCAACCTGCTTGGATGTCCATAGAGCACTGTTTCAAGAAAGCACAATTCAATCAGACTAGATGTTCAGTTTACAATGCTCCATCAGTTTTTTCCCTTTTTTCCCCCCTTTGGGAAAGAAGAAGAAAGCGGAACAGACTTTCCCCTGTTTTTAAGAATTTATTATTAAATGCAAGTGTACAATAGCCTCTTGAGAGAATTCATCTTGTCAAGCTATGGATTAGTGTTTAATGAAGTGTTTCTTGTGCAACACCATCATAGAAACATTCTTTTCCTAATTTAAACTACAGTTTTGCACCACATAAATGGAAAGCAGAATCTCTGCCCAGGATTACTCTTACCTGCCACTGACAAATTGCCATTTGGCTGCTGTGGTTTGCTGGATGCTGGGTTTGAAGCTGGAGCTGAAGAACGCTGCTGCCCTTGCCCTGTAATCAAATAGAGAGACCACAGAGTACAGCAGGGAGCACAGTAATTAAAACTACCTTTAAACCTTGGTAGGAAATGGCATGGTAGGACTGGCATGAAGAAAAGTTCATTTAAAACACAGAATACATGCTAAAATTCAGGCGTTCTAGACACAGCAGTAGCAAGCTCTCTGTTGAACCATATTACCATGGAGAAATTTCAGTCAGATCTCTTTCCTCAAGCAACTGCTTTCTACTTTGAAAGAACTCAGGGTTGACACTTATTTAAAAGGACAGCACTGAAGTAATCTTGACAACTTCTCAGTGGTGATAGGCTTCCACTGCTCTGACAGGTAGTTTCTGTTACTACCTAAGCTAAGAAAAAAAAACTGTAGGAGAATTCCCTCTTGAAAATCAGAAATGGTCAAAACCCATGGGGAAAAGTCAAACCTGAAGCTAACATAAGACAAAGAAAACACCTGCTATATTTTATTGCCAAAATACAAAGATATTTAACGTGGGTGTGATGGAGTCGTCATTTCAGCATTCACCAGGGTCCCTCTTGGGACTCAGCAGTCTATTGCATAGGGAGAAAAGTGATGGCATAGTAAGTATATATTGTTCAATTTTTCAGACTCCAGGACTTTCACTTGCCTTACCCTGATGATAAATTACACAAGAAAGAGCACAGTGACTTATCTAGAGAAATAGTACATTAGAAGACTAATCTACCGTTCAAAAACTTAAATTCCTTTACAGAATACTTGTCCTATCCTATTTTGCCTCCAGATGAGAAAATAGCCAACATTTTCCTGTCTTTTTGGAGGCAAGTAATGCTTAAGTCATTGGTTTGCAGGAAGTCTAAGGTCTGAGCAGGCAAAACCTCAGTGCTTTGGGATGTGAGGAAGACGGTCAGCAAAAAGTGGCTAAAGAAGGTCAAGATGAAGCTGAAGCATCATGAGGAGCAAAAGCACAGAATCCCATACAGAAGGGCAAGAGAAGCAACATAGGGACACGCTGATGCATCATCACCTGATGTTGGATAGTCTACAGAGGTAACCCTCTGCTTATATTTAACCCAGAACAAGGTCCTTGCACTAAACCCAGTCTGCTCCTCTAAGTTGCCGCAGTAGAGTCACATCGGTGAGCTGGTGACAGCAATCTCCCTGGCAACAGTGACGTCAAAGAGCAATGTGTATTTACTGCAGAATCCACTAGATGGAGAAACCAGATTCCACCCTCCTCAGCTGCCTCAGGTATGGGGAGGACCCAGGTAGGGTCAGTGCTCATCACCCTAAACCCATCTTGTGTAAGGAGAGAAGAAAGGGAAAAACCCAGCAAAACACATTGAAAGTAAAATGCCTGGTCAGGGGAAGGATACTGAAGAAGAGGGATGTGCCTATGAAACAGCAAGAAATTTCCTTGCTGCTTTTGTTCCTAGTGGTTTTCTTCCTCCCTAGGCTTTAAAAATAAACCAAACACCAAAAACTAAACCAAAGACCACTACATACATTAGAACCTTTGCGTGTTATGAAACACACATTCACATTTCAAGGGCTGCCTACCCATAGCTGGTGTTTCTCAACAGATTAAGAATATATTAACACATTTCTGCATGTGTTCAAATACAGAAGTAGCAGAAATATCTCTCCAGTTTTCTCACTTGTAGAGTTTAAGGACTCAAACTATGATTTTTGGTGGCTGGTGGCCTACAGATCACTCAAGGTGCTCAGAAAACTGACTCCTCTGCCTGGTTTTCGCTGTTAGTTTTTATTACCAGAAGCTGAAAACACTTGAAATACTTAACGACATTTCTGCTCTGTATCCTGAGTTAGTGTCAAACCCAAGACCTTCAGCTAAAGCCAGTCACACAGCCCACTCTTATTTAATAGCTGTAGAACAATCATCCTCTGCTTCCAATAATTTGTTGTCAGGAGGTACTGCTACAGAGCCATGGTGACAGAAAACCAGTCCCAGAACTGAGCAGCAGGATGGAAGGGGGAAAAGGAGGAAAGAAAACACACTTTGAAAGCATGTACACCAAAACACAATGGTGGGAAGGGCAAGAAGAGAGTTCAAGTGAATGTGTAAGTATACAGACATTTCAACATTGAAAGATTAATGACAGAAGTTCAACCTAAGTAGCAAGTAATTGTCATAGTAAGAAGGAAGTCCAGCATCACAGTAATTTGAATGAGATTAATGACAGTAATAACATTACTATCTAGTTTTCAACTAGAAGAAAACCTGCTCAGTCTTCATTTTCAATACTATTATGAAACGCTGCCTGAAAAGGGCTTCTTTTCTTATGATATGTATTAAGAAGATTGTGTCTCCAGTTTCCTTGTTAGGCAGATTAACCACCTACTGCTCAAGTGGAAAGTGGCCAAAAGCCAGCTTCTCACTCCCTGGGTCCTACTGGGGTATTACAGTCAAGGAAAGACTATTCCTTAATCCTAGATCTAGCAACTTAACATCTGCGTTTCAAGTGAGACCAAAAGTGGGATTTTTAGAATACCTGAACTTTTTTCCATGAAAACCACAAAGTGCTTTTAGAGACTCATTGTGCTTTAGCTGAGTGTTTCTCAGAAACACAATCTCTCAATAGACACAGGAACTTAAAGAATCTGCAACTTGAAATATAGCTCTGCCATTTTACCAAGGCCTCCATGACAAAATCAAGCAGCCCTGTAGAGCACAACCATGTTAAGCACACTTAATCTAAACTATTACTGTCTTCTGTAGCTGACACCTTAGTATCAAATAAAACGGTATGAGGTCTGCAGAATAAAGATAGCTAAAATGATGTTGTGGTTTAAGCTTAAACCATGACAAATGAAATGCACAACACTTCAAATCCAGCATCTCTTAACTACCTACTGCAACACCACACAATGCTCATAGACCCGTAGCATCTCCAAAAGTGTTGATTTGAAAATGTCATCACTGAGTACTTTTGTAAACCCACATAAAGAACACAACTTTGATGAAAGTCATGGTAATTTTACCAAAGTTTACAGTCTTAAAGGTATATTTTCAGCTCAGTTCTGTAACATAGCACATTCCCAGGCGTTTCTAAGCAACAATATAACTGAAAAACACTATAGTTCACAAGCTCTTGTACCACACAAGCAAGGGAAATGGGAGAAAGACATAAAACAGTCTGCTCCACTGCTATTCTGAAAATCTTGGTCTCTACAGCAACTGTGGGATTAAACCATAAAATCTGAGATGTCAACACATTTTTTAAACAGCAATTAGCTAAGTAACTATCAAAGGAACAAAGGATTCTTTTAGGCTCATTTAACAAACACCCCTTTAATTCCCTAGGAAAAATGAAACGTTAATAAAGAAAGATGTCTCTGCCTTCACAACTAAGTCTAATATCTACCTCTATTAGTAAAAGAGCTTTTTAACCAGAATAGCAGTGTACCTACCACTACTGTCTGTCCAAAATATCCTACAGACAATTTTTGCCACTGATGCGTGGTCCCCAAGTAATAAAAAGATATTCGTTCACTTCCACTGGGGTGGGATCAAGAAAAGCAATTTGCTATTAAATTTCAGCAATTATCTGTATATACATCAATGACAGAGCTGTTCAAATATATTCTTTAAGTGCTTATTATCCTCTCTCTTCTTTAAAGACTAGAATTTGAAGAACAGAACCTACTTTTGAATGTATCTCAGGGGAAGGGAAGATAGATATATATATATAGGTATATATCAATTCAAACAAATGCTTGCCTGAGAACTGTAAGCTCAGCACATGAAAATGAACAACACAGTTACTTATACAACATAATAAACCCAAAAGATTCATGCACCCACTGTATCACGGCTTTCCAGGTGGCAGGGTAGGAATAGGTGCTTAGGGAAGTCTGGTCTGTATGCTGGCCATGTTTTCATACCAGCCTCTCCTCTATGTACTTCGAGCAATCTAAGTTTTAGTGCTTCCTGAACCCAACATTCATGCAAAGGATGTATTGTTATGTTTAACAGCCTTTAATGGATTTTTCTTTCATGTCTAATTGCTTTTTGAACCTGTGCCAACATTCAGCAGCTACCTCAACAAGTTCCATAATTTAACTCTGCAGTTTAGGGGATGTGGTACAGCCTTTGTTTTAAAACCACTACCTGACAATAGGAGAACTCAAGAGCATCAAATGAATGCAGAAAAGAAAGAGAGATTCGTCATTCTTTATTAATCCCCTCCACACTGTCTTATACCTCTATAGATCATTATTACATCTTCCTCCTCCTGTTTTCTTTCCCGACAGAAGAAATTATTATCTATTTGATTACTCATTATGAGGAGACATGGAATAGCTGCTGCATACTTACTGAAACTCTAGGGAGAGACCATTAACATGGAATAAAAGCCTGTCTATGCTATCATAGGGTATAGATACTTCTCAATACCATGTAGAGACCGAATCTTCAGACATGGTGAAGAGTTTATTAAAGTACAAACAAAACCCATTTTGAGTCACACATACAGAAAGGATTTCAAGATGTGGACATCTGCTGCAGGCATAAAAAAGCTGCACATGTCTGACAGCTGCTTTTTAAGTGAAATAGCCAGCTGAAAGCTATTGTAACAGACAGTCTGTTCAGGAAGGTATTTGTTTACAGAGGACACTCACCTTCATTATATGGCACTGGGTTACCAATAGTCCCACCAACCTTATCAGCAGTTTTCAGAATATTTAAATCCATCAGTATAACGACTCTCCTACAAACACAGAATAGACAGCAATAAAGACTTCCCTCTGCAAGTCTATCACACTCAGAATAGCCTTTGCAGCAGATAAGAGAACCAGCCATCAGGGGCTGGTTCTTTGGATGAGGAATCTGGAAGACAAAAGCTCTGCCTACTTAGCCCTCTCCCAAATATGAATTCAGTCTATTCTCCTAGACACATACATAGTCTAGGGCCAGGTTGGATGGGGCCTTGAGCAACCTGCTCTAGTGGAAGGTGTCCCTGCCCATGGCAGGGGGTTGGAACTGGATGAGCTTCAAGGTCCCTTCCAAACCAAAGCAGTCTGGGAATCTACAACAGTTTTCCTATAGTTACTCCACTCAGATCCCTTCTTGTTTTGCAGTATCTACCTCCCTTCCCTAAAATTTTCCTAAAGGAAAGGCCAGATTCCACAGCATTTAGGTAACAAGAATCTTCAGTTTCTTTTCCACAGCAGATAATTTTAAGTGAATTTTAATAAAACTATGTAGAATTTCGAGTATTCCAACTGAGCTTTACATTACTAAACCACTGTACTAGACATATCTGAACCCACTGCAGCCACACTGTTTCTGCTATTGCTTGTGCTGTGCACTTTCCCTTCTGTACCTCAGTATTTTCATCATCATTTCATAATCCTAATCAAAAGCATTTAGCATCTACAGAAAGTGCAGCTGCCTTTCTGTAGGACTGGGCTCAAAAGAAACATATATACCTTCCATCTTTCAGGCTGTTGACAATGAACCTGTTAACCTGGCAAACACATTGTGCTGATAAGCGTTCCTCTTCCACCAGAGAGTTCAGCTGTGTTGCCAACATGAATGCTGCAGAAACAGAAGGAAAACATAGAAACAATTAACACATTCCAGCCTTAAAAACGGGCTGCCATGGCTGACTATGACTTTTCCAGCCGGCCTAGTATTGCATTAAATCTATAACTTGCTCAGTTAGTTAACACACAGAAAACAGTGTAACCACTGACAAGATACCAAAACCAAGTATAAGCTATATTGCATTTATTTTCCCAAGCTTCAGGGTGCAGTAATAGCTAGAATATCAAAAGAAATCAGGGAAATATTGAGCTAAATTACTTTAAACCTGTTATAAACATGCACACAGATTTCAATATTTTCATTATTGGATTTTTGTGAGCTTAAAGCTCACAAAGAAAGTCTCAGAAGAGAATTACAGTCTAAATGCTAAAATGCAATTGCATGCTTCAGAGTCTGTGGTTCCCATAGAAGCCACATTCTCCTTAAGTTCTCATTTCACTTTGCACCTAGACATTAGTCCAGGAACTTTAGCACCTTTAGTATTTCCACACTTACAAAGCTCTCACTGTAGTTTGTCGTACTTACAGGACAGTGTGTTCACCCCATCACTCATCAGCACTCGGTAACGTGGTGGCCCGTTTCCTGTCGCAATAGCCCGTGTATTCTATGGGGAAAAACCAGACTATTGATGCTTATTTGTTTAGAAACCCTACAAAACCATGAAGTGATGCACAAGTGACCTTTTACTCAGCTTAGTTTTGGTTTTTTAAGCACTGTTATCAAACACACAGTCATGCAAAACAATATTACAAGTACATCAGTCTTGCTTGGCTCCTCCAACAAAGAAGTTTGGCTGCACTCAAAAGCCTACAAGGAAGCACCCACACTCACTAAAGGCCTGGACAAGAAGCAATGGAGTGTACTCACGATGACTTGTAGCACAGGCTTGGAGAGGTTCTCCCCCTGCATTATGGCCTGGAGAAGAGAAGAGGAGACCCTCAGGAAAGTGCCACGACCTGGCTCAGGAGCGCGCCAGACCCACAGCTGAGGGGGGAATGCCTTGGAACCACCAAAGACACAGGAACTGCCGTCCCCGCTGGACCCGGCCATGTCCCACACTGCCTCCCAAGACCAGGCCCCGCTCCGGGCCTGGTTTCCCCCCTCAGGACCGGGCCGGACCCGTTCTCCCCAGGGCCAGGCTTGATCCCACAAGCCTTCACCCATCCCAGCCCCGAGCCCGCCCCATCACAGTCCCCCCGCACCCCTCACCGCGATGGCGCCCTCGCTCAGCCGCACGCTCATGGTGCTGCGTTCGCCGCCGCGCTACGCCGCGGCCGCCAAATCCTCCCGCCGCCTGGAGCTGGCCCTCCTCCTTCCGGCGCGCGATTACGTCACACCGTACGTGACCCAGATAACGGCAATACAAGCGCTTCTATTGGTTGCTTAGCGTTGTACGGCGGAACCGTTTGTACGGGTGCAGCTGGGCGCCGCCATCGCTGTATCAATGGCGCTGCCCGTAGAGGAATGGCAGCTATGCGCTGCCCGGCGCTGGGCCTCGCTGGGCCCGACGCTACGGGAGCAGTTAGCGGCGGCGTCGCTGCACGACACGGTGTGCCTGGGCTGCGGCCTGCTCCGGTGAGCAGCGGGGCGGGGTGGGTTGGGGTGCAGCGCGGCTGGAGCGCGGAGCTGATCCCCGTGTCCTACAGGCCTGAGGTGGAGGTGGCGGCTCTGCAGCGGTTGTGCCGCCGAGCGCGGGCGGGCAAGGAGCCGGCGGCAGCGCGCTTCTACAGGGAGGAGGGAAACCGGTTGTTCGGCCGCCGCCAGTACGGTGCCGCCGTGAGGCTCTACTCGCAGGTACGTGGGGCAGGGGCTGCCCCAGGGACGGGGTCCTCATAGCCTGGGGCCTCCGTCGAAGGTTGCACCCATGAGGGGGGATCCCCGTTGAGGGCCCTTCCCGCTGAGGCAGCAGCTCCTTGGTTTCCACAGGCGGCGTCCCATGAGCTCCCCGGCAGCCCTGAGGTGTCCCTGTGCTTCGCCAACCGCTCCGCTGCCCTCTTCCACCTCGGGTGCTTTGAGGTAACTTGTGGTGGGGAAACGGGTCCGGCATGGTCCTATCCCCCCCGCCGAGCTCCTGGGTGCCCCCAGCAAGCCTGCATTCACAGAGCATGGCTTCAGGCCTCGTGTAGTTAAGAGGTGGGGCTGGGGAATGAGGCCGAGCACCCTCTGAGGTGTTACCGCAGTGTTTGCACACAGGGTTCAGGTGGGTGCTTCTGCAAGCCCTGCAGTAAGAGGTATTTGATTGTTAGAATAGATCAGATGTGCTTCCGAAGCTGTGCTTAAAGCATCCATCGTTACTTTCTGAAGGGTTCCTTCTTTGCTTCTTGTCCTGTGTCAGGAGGATTTATTTGGCCAACAAACGTGCATGGAAATTGGTCATCAAATTGTGGCTGCCCCATCCCTGGCAGTGTTCAAGGCCAGGTTGGATGGGGCTTGGAGCAATCTGCTCTAGTGGAAGGTGTCCCTGCCTTGGAACTGGATGAGCTTTAAGGTCCCTTCCAACCCAAACCATTCTATGGTTCTATTAAAATACTCTGCATCTTAAATGAAGTGAAGAGTACAAGTCTCAGCTGGTTTCAAGTACATTTGGGTGGCCTTGTTTTTGCTCCCAGGTTTGTTTGGAAGATATTGCCAGGGCGAAAAGTCACGGCTACCCAGACAGGCTGCTGCCCAAGGTCTTGCTGCGGAAGGCGGAATGTCTGCTGTGTCTGGGGAGGTTGCAGGAGGCAGCAGATGCCCTCAGTGTGGTGGAGAATAAGATTGCTATGGATGGGATCATGACAAGCCCTGCACACCAGGCACTGCTAAGAACATTAAGTCAACTGAAGGTTAAAATACATGAGAAGGAGAGCTGCCTAGAGCCTGCACGAGAAGCATGTGGTGACATTGAAAGAGAATCAGAGATCTGGGAAGAGAATGACAGCATTTCAGGAGCGTCTTCATCTTTGAGCTTGAATTTTGATACAGAGAGAGGACGTCACTTGGTGGCCTCCCGGGACATCCTGCCAGGACAGAGCCTGTTGAAAGAGGAGGCCTTTGTAAGCGTGCTCTGCCCAGGGGAGAGCCTTCTTCTGCAGGACAGCAGTGAAACAGTATGGGATACTCGAGTCACTAATGCAGACCTTTATTGCCACCGTTGTCTGAGGCAGCTCCTGGCCTCAGTGCCGTGCTGTGGGTGCAGTTATGCAAAGTATTGCAGCCAGAAGTGTGCAGATATGGCCTGGGAGCAGTACCACAGGATAGAGTGCTCCCTGGGACCACTGCTTCTCACATTAGGGATCTTCTGCCATGTTGCCTTGAGGACTGTTCTACTGGCAGGATTTGCAGAGGTTAGGAGGCTGGTGGAATGGTCCCATGATGGTGACAAGGACCTTCATAACCCTGAGGCAAGATGCAAACATCTTAATGAGGCTGCAGATACAAGAGCTGGTACCAGAGGTATCCCTGGTTGTAATGACAGTGGTCAGTACCAGGGTTCTTACCAGGCTGTGTTCAACCTTTTGCCACATGCTGAGAAGCACAGCCCTGAACATAAGTTCCTTTGCATGCTGAGTGTCGTAGCTATATGCAAACAACTGCAAGAAGCTGGCCTAGAGGCTGCTGCTCTGAATCAGGAATCATCTGAGAAGTGGTCCAAACCAAAGACATGTAAAAAAACATCAGGTGAATTGTCTCCAGAGCTGAAGACTGTGGCAGAAGCAATGCTGAGGCATGTGTTGCAGCTGCAGTGTAATGCACAAGCCATCACTGTGATGCAGGAGTCAGGTAACATAAAAACTTTTAAGCCCTTCTCTGTTATTGTTGCTTATCCAGCTTGTCTAAAGAGATTGAATACTCAGTTCTGAAAAGCTCCCTTTGCAGGTGGGAATGACTTGCTTAAAATGTGTGGCCTGTCCCATGCTGGCCTATTCTTTGGTGCACAGGTAGAGGGTATTTAGCTATTATTTATTGCAGCAACACACCAGGAACCTTTCTGCCACTCTCTGCAGTTGGTCACAGTGCTCTTGCAGAAGCTGCGTGGGTTACTGAGCTTTCCTTCTCAACCTACTTGTTTTTCCTCTGTCTTCAGGGTCCGAAGATGGTGCTGTTGTAAATAAGAAGCCTGTGCGCCTGGCGACAGCCTTCTTTCCTGTCCTCAGCCTTCTGAACCATTCCTGCTGGCCCAATATCAGCGTGTCATTTAGTGGCACAGCTGCCACTGTCAGGGCATCGCAGCCAATCCCAAGTGGCCAAGAGGTTTTGCATTGCTATGGTAAGTATTAATTCTCTGTTTGTCTCAAGGCACAAGCATCCTCTTCTCACCTCTACTGATATGCTAAATGATTATTACTGCTATTAATATCATAAATCACAGTATAATGTTATGTATAAGCCTTGATCAAAGATGTCAATACAAAATCATATATCCTGAGCCCATTGTTTTTTGGTCTTCAATTATGTCTTCTCCAAGAGGTGCTATGTCTAGTCTCAAATATAACAAAGATATATTTAGTCTGATGTCAAGAACCGTACCTGTTTGGAGATTTCTACCCTTGCCCTCCCTTTGCAGGGCCTCATCAATGTAGAATGAGGGTTGCTGAGAGACAGCAGCTTCTCAGACAGTATTTCTTCAAGTGTCGCTGCCAGGCCTGCCTTGAAGAGTTAGAGTCTGATATCAAGAGTGTGGTGGCCGTGAGAAACTCATTCTGCTGCCCTAGCTGCCGGGCTCCAATGCAGGTAGTTCTTCCATAGCTGTGATTGTATAAGTTACAGAGATGTGTTTGGGTCTTTGAGAAAGTCAGGAGTTAAAGAGTTCAGTCTGTGATCTCTGCTCAGAAGGCAAAAGGCCCTATAGAGTCAAGAGAGTATCTCACTGCTCTTAGCAGCTTTCCTGTAATGTTCTTGTACATAAGCATTATAGGGAAAGTAATGCCTTTAACAGCAAGTTAAAAGCCCTTTGAACTTGATGGAGGAACTTGGGAATATCAGGATGATGGACTCTAGAGGAAGGGAGATATTTAAGAAAGAAAATGGAGACGTGGAGTCCAGAATAGAGGGTGTGCATACAGGGGCTATATGTAGAGGGAGTCACACTCTGCAGTTCACAGGAGGTGAATTAAAACATGAGGAGAAGCCAAGGCAGTACGTGTATTGTATGAATGTCAGTTGTGTACCACATAACCCTATTTTGGCCTAATCTATAGCTCACATAGTCATAGCTATTCCTGGAAGTTTATCATCAAATCAAATAACTCAATAGTAATTTAAAAGCAAGTCACTTTGTTTAATGAATACAACTGAGAAACAATTTAGCATCTCTGTAACACAGTGCAGAGATAACAGAGATGGTAAGCTTTGAGTTGAACAGGAGTGATCACAGGGATGATTTCCACAGGGAGAAGACATGCTTTGCTGTTCAAATGAAGCCTGTTTAATCTCAGTCAGCAGAGAGAGCCTGTCACACCGTTTACTGGATCTTCAGCGGAAAATCAAGGATGCATTAGAGCTGCTAAGAGCCAGGAAGGCTGGTAAGGCTCAGTTTTAAGGTCAGCAGGTAGCGAATACACAACGGGAGGCATAGTTCTAGCCATGAGATGGCACTGTTGCTTATGCAGTTGGGGTCTCCTGGCACGCAGCCTGGTGTCCCTGGGGACTTGAGCTTTAAGTTTTTTATACCCCTGATCCGGGTGTTAATCTAAGTCACAAGCTGTTCCATAGTAACCTAAAGAACTCAGGGTAACATTGAAGTTACATATTCCCAAGCCTTGCTTTCCTGGGGTGAATCAGGCCAACACTGCATTGTAATAAGCAGGGTTGCAGAAGTCAGTGTTGAATCCAAATCTAGCTGTGTAAGATGCAAAGATGAGATTGAACTGATTTTAGTTCTTGGATCATGGAAAGTTAGAAACTGGCCAGTAGGGTTAATTTTATACCGTTTTGTTGTAGATCAGGCTATTAAAATGCTCCAGAAGTGTCAGATGGATGCTGGAAACTTCTTGTCTCCAGAGCATTTGCTGATGGGAGAGATGGAGGATCATCTGGCACAGGTCTATGCTACTCTTGGTATGGCATTGTCTTCTCATTAGCTTTAGTTTTCTGACCTTTGAATTTATAACATGACTTGCCTTTTCTCTGACCAGCCCTTGTTTCCTATTCTGTTTCTCTGGTTTTGACAGCAGGGCTTTTGGAAAGACTGCTTTGGCCAAAAGTGCATCCCCAACAGCCAATGAACATTAATGTCATCTCATGTTCTAGATCCCCTGTCCTTGTTCTGAGGTCAGCAGCCTCCCAAGAATGCTGTGGACATAGTTCATTGCATTTTGCATAATGTCAGATTCTTTGGGTGGCAGTAGCTCTAGAAAGTATTTATTCATGACTCATTTCTTGTTTTGCTGTGTTTTTCCCATCAGGGAAGTGGCAGGAAGCAGCCAGACACCTGCAGAGGAGTATTGAGATTGTGGAAATGCATCATGGACCATCAAGTGTAGAAATAGGTCATGAACTTTTCAAGTTGGCCCAAATTCTCTTCAATGGGTAAATTTGCTTTCATTCTCTGTCCCGTCCCTTTCCTGCCCCACTCCTGTGTGTCTGCCACAGCATCATGAGAAGTGGTCCTTGGCACCATCAGAGTATCTCACAGGACCCCAGCCAGGCTGGCACAGGTACAGAAGTTGGCCATTACTCAAGTGCAAGTTCGTTAACCCCACTGGGGATCACTTACACCTCATGACTCTCTTTGGACTCATTTCTCTGTCCCTGTCTATTCTTTTCCTCTCACTGGCTCCATTTATTCCCTGCCCTATTATTTTGACAAATACCCACCCTTGGTGTGTATATCTCAGTTGTATAATGTTACTGACATCCTTTCAAAGGAGGAAACAAAATCCTCTTGCTCTATTTGGGCAAGCAAATCCTCTGCCTGCCTCTGAAAATCTTCTCACAACACCTCCCTGTAACTGAACTGATTTTAGTGGGAGCTGCAGTGAGGAAGTAATGAGTACCAAGATAATGTTTTTGTCCATCTCCTTACCTTTCTCCTCCCCATCTTCCCTTTGCAGCAGAAGTGCACAGTTGGTGCTGAAAGGCAGTGGAGGGTAGGATCTGTACCCATGAACAGGTTTAGGTTTTTGTTTGGGAGAAGTTAAAGGTTTTGTAAGTCAAAGAGCTGAATTAAGTGTATTTATACTCTGTTCTTATTCTCTTCCTATTTCAGATTTGCAGTTTCTGAAGCTCTGAGCACGATTCAAAGAGCAGAGGGGATTTTGTTGGTGCACTGTGGTCCACAGAGTACTCAGATCCAGGAACTACAAGAGATGAAGACCTGCCTGTTACAGCTTCCCAGAAGCATCCTACAGAGGACTTAATTTCCCTGTCAAAGGATGCTGCAGTGTGATCTTTCATCAAAGCTAAGTTTCATGTGGTAAGGTAGTCGTGTAGCACAAGCTGGAAAATCATGTGTAACAACAACTTGAGTGAAGTCTGAAATGCTCTTTAGTGAGACTGTTGTAAATAAAATGACCAGTTGTAACATAAGGGTCTGTGTGTGGTATGGTGGGAATAGATGCTCTTGCATAATTCCTGCCTTTGAGGCAAACATTTGACATGCTTGTGTATGCCTGTGTTTCTAGAGATGGGAATCTCCCATGTGTTATACCCTGACGGTTATGAACATGCAGACATCCAGAGCACAGTGCCTTTTATTTCTAATGCTGTGAAGCACTTTTCTTCTTGCCAGCACGAAATGTAAATGGTTGGAATGGGTGAGGCAGCAGGATGGGAATTGCAAACTTACAGGCTATAGGAGGGGGAACTGCAGAACTTGAAGGGCTGAGGGATTCAGTATAAACACCTGGCATCAGGTTGGAAGACAGGAAAATGCAGTATACACCAGATGGTGTAGCACACAGAACTGAATTGTGGCTCATCTAGGGAAAATAAGAGTGTGAAGGCATATGACATAGGCAGACAGTCTTTCAAGGGAGAATACTGGGCTTACTGAGATTAATAGCAAAAGCTCTTTTTATTGCAGCATGAAGGCATAAGATTTGCAAGTTGTGTCTTTGTGCAGCAGAGCAGGGAGCCAGTATCCCTCCCAATACCACCCTTTCCATTTGGGCCCTACCATTGCAGATTATTGTGAAGGGATCTAAACACCCCTGGGATCCAGGATCTTGCCGATGAAGAGGAGGGTTCCAGTGGTATCATCTCTCAGTACAAGAAGGAAGGGTCTGTCCACGTGATATTCTATGGGGAAGGTCAGACGAGCAGCATTCACCCCAGGATTTGGTGTGGATCCTTCCCCATCTTCACTAAGCTCCAGAACTGCCTTGTGTTGCACATGAGATAGGCTAATAGGCTTGACAGAAATCTTGGTAAAATCAGGTGATGTGAAAAGCGATTGGAGCCCTGGAGAAAAGAAAGAAAATTCCATTAGCTGAAAGCATAGATTGCAGATGGAGCAGTACTGCTGATGCTGCAATCCAGGAGGGCATGTAGCTGCTCTGGTAGGGAGGTAACAGGAAGAAACTTTAATCTGTCTTTACTGAGCTTCTCCCTCTTAGTATCAGAAGCATTGTATGAGCTTGGTGGAAAGGTGTGATGAGAAGTTGAAGAGTTCTGGACCAAAGTGATTGAGTTGCTGGTGAAATCGCTACACAGGCAGCAGGACCTAACTAATAACCCACCAGCTTCATATTCTGAGAGCAGGAAGCAACTTGCCCACTGCTTTGAGCCCTGGCAGTCTGTAGAGGGTGTGTGATGTGCATACTTGTCTCCTTTAGCATGCTGCCAAGTGCCTCTTCATAGTTCAGCTTGAGTTTGGGCAAGCTCAGCACAGCATGGACTGTCTTCAGCTCCTTGTCTACATCATGGACAAACTCAGAAGTAAGGCTTTCCTCAATCAGAGTCATATTCTGGGTCACCTTCGTAGGCAGGAAGAACATGGCACTGATGCCCTCTGTCAGTGGGAGCTGGGCAATCTGGAAGGCAAATTATAAAGGAGAAAGGGTGACATCAACAATAAACAGTTTTACCCATCTGTACCAGGCCTGAATCTCAACTGCCTGGTCAGGCTTTCCAGTTAACGTTTAGTCTTGTTCCCTGTTTGCTTTGTGGGGCATGATGCTTCCTGATCCCTCTGGCACCCAGGCTTTCATCAACCCATGCTATTACAGGGCAAGTGTTGTCTCCCACCTGTTGAATCCTGTAATGAACTGCATTATTGCTTTGGGGGATTCTCATCTGGAACACCTTTGAGCTCATGCTACAGTGAAAGATTGGTTGAAAGAGGTGGAGATGGAAAAGTTTGGCTGAGTGTGCCCTGCCCTTCTTGCCCAACTTTTGGTCAAGCAATACAGGGTAGTAGGACCAGTGTGTTATTTAAGTTCTGGCCTGCTTGTCACATAGCCAATGTAGAAGTGGGATATTCTAAAGAATCAACATGCAGCCTTTCAAAATAGGGATTGCAAAAGTAGGCTGATGGGAGAAGCAAGGCTGTCTTCTGGAGTGGGTTAACAGGTAAGTGTAGCTGAGCCTGTTCCTCAGTAGGTTTAGGAGGTCTTGTGCAATATTTACTCTCTGACCTTGCAGTTGAGTTCGGAGTCAAAACCATATCGCAGTATGGCTTTGGGGTCTGACATCATGGGCACCTTCACAGTTCTGTCCTCATCCAGATGGAAGTCCTTCAGGACAGTCTTCTTGGTGTCAAACTTGGTTTTCCAGGTCCCTGTTTTTTAAAAAGATAGAATGCAGGAATTTCTGGAATAATAGCATAGGAAACCAGGTTTGTGTCTGTGGCTGAATAATCTTGTGCTTTATATATACAGTATTTGTGCTTTAAGAGTGGAGGCATAACTGAATGATGATAGGGATGGAAATACTGATTAAAGCTACTGATTTACTGCCGCTCTTTGGCTCCTCCTTTTCATCTGAGAATTGACTAAATAGGAAATGAAAAAATCAAGCCAGTGTATGGGTGGAGTAGCTATTGAGTAGTTGATTTGTACTTATGTAATTACAAAACTATTTTAAAGGGTAACAGTTGTGTCAATGCATATAAAGTGCTTCTCTCCCCACCCTTTATTTTGCTCCTTGTCTCTAAGCAATAATTCTCCAGGACACTGCTTTACAGCATGTTCTAGAACAGCCTTTACTGTCTCCCTTTTTACAGTGGTAAAAAGGCGTAGTACACTCTTTAAGTTGTGCCTTCCCTAAATGGTAATATTCCGACTCCTGCTGTGGAGTTCTGTGTGCTTAAGCTTTTTTCTCTGATCTCTTACTGCAAACAGGTCAAGATTCAGCTTCCCAAGACCACTGATTCCTCCCTTGAGGACTCTCTCTTTTCAGGTAGCATGCATTTTTTCTTCTTGGCTAAGTGTTCTCAAACACTTTCTTCTTACACTGTCTCTTTGACAGTCTGTTTGCTCTATTTGAAGTGAGAGCTTTCCTTCCTGTCTCTCCTAACACAAACTACAGACCCTTTCTCTAAGCAAGTACACAACATTCTTACCCTTGAAGTAAGCAGCCCCAGCAAGGAGAATGCTGACATCTGTGGGCATGTCCTTCATAAACCGCATAATCCTGCCCTTTGTCTGCTGTCGTACCCAGCTGTTGACTTCTTGGAGGTCTAACTGGGTATTGCCACTTAGCACCTTCAGACGCATCCTGTAGGACTTCTCCAGTTGGCTGTGAAATCCAGGCTTCACCCTCAGTCCTGGGGAACAAAAACATTGATATTGCAGCTGGCTCCCTTATCACAACAATCTCAAGGCAGCAGATTGCAATCCAAAGCCCAGCAGCAGTTCTCTCATAAAACATTTGAGGCTGTGTGTATACAGAAACCTGCTTTGAAGAAGAATGACTGAAGGCACATTGAGGAAACTGATCCAAATCCTATTGCCACCCATGCTGGAATATGGCATGACTCTTTTCTGAAAAGTAAAGAGAGGAGATAAGAACAGAAGGGTTGGACACAGCTATTCCTACACATCAGTCTTTCTTCTTTCTCCAGCTTGCTTTAAGAGTACCGCTTACTCAACCTATTGGATTCTTGGAACCAGCAGGTTCCAAAAGATGGCTCTTAGCTGTCTGAGCAGATGTTTATTTCATGCCGAAAGCAGACATTTCAACTAGTTCTGCAAGGAATTAAACAAAAGAATATGGCTGAATGCTGTCACAAATAGAAAATGGGATTTGTGATTCCTGGAAGTTAGCAACACCTGCCAGAAACACTGGAGTGAAGGCAAAATCCTCAGCAAGTTTATTCTAGGTCTTCCTTGTGTTTGCTGCTGTGTCACCAGTGTCTTTGTGTGCATAAGTCTTTGTTTATGTGCACACAAACCTTCCAGGCTTTTCTGGAGCAGGAGTAGCATTCCATGCACTGTTTGCGTCTTGGCTTAACAGTATGTCAGAGCCAAACCTGTTAGTGTGGTGTTACTCAGCGTGTTCTACCTGCTGCTAGTTATTTAGGTAAGATTTGATAGAGGGGAGGAAGGACTTTTACTTTTCTCCAAGATGATACGGGAGGCACTTTTCATGCTCTTCTCTGGCCCAGTCACACTGCTCAGTAGCTCCTTGTAAGTGTTGTGGACCTCAGCTTTGTTAAGCAGATCATAGAAGAGAGCACGAGAAATCACATCTTCTGTTCGTTCACCAGCCCCTGCCAACAACAAGGACAAACAGTCACAGGGAAGGTCTGTCAAACCCGACACCACGTGAGGGCAAGGGGCAAGAACTCACCGAGTGAGAGACCAGAAAGTGCTGTAGCCAGGCTGAATGGAGACAGCAGGACATTAGCAGTGGCTGTCTGGCTAGACTGCTGCCGGTACAGGTCATAGCCAAAGTTGGAGACTGCAGCTGCCAGCTTATTTACAGGGCTCTTATAGAATGGATCTTCCTCTTCAACCTCACTAGCTCCATCAGCAGTGGCAGAGTTCTAGCAGGTACAGGGAGCACTCTGGTTAGACTTAGTTTACAAGGGTAGGTACAGTTGTGATAAGTATTTCAAAGGCAAGGAATCTGCAGATCCTCTTCTGAGAGCTACAGGAAGACTGGCTTAATCTTACAGATAGAGAGTGTAGGAACTTTAAAGTGAAGGAACAGAGAATGTAGTTACTTTAAAGTGTCCTAGTAAAGCTGAAGGCAGTGCTCAGATTGGAATCCACTACTTCTGCCTCACAGTCATCCCCTGACGTTAAGGCTTTATCTAGATAAAGCAGGAGTTAGTCTCATTATGTTGCTAAATAAAATCCTAGTAACTTGGCAGGGTAGTGCTTAATCCTTCCCTAAGATTCTCTAAAATTGAATTACCTGCTCCGAGTATCCTTCCCTCACTACTCACCTGCTCAGTAGCTGAATTCTGGGATCTGCTTGGGACAGTTAAGATACCCAAGAAAAGAAGAACCACTGGAATCTGCATGCCTGAACCTACAGAGTAAGAACACAACAGAAGTAGTTTATGCAACCAACCAAATACATCTGTACCACTGCTATTCACTTGGTTGTGTCAGGAACTGCAGTGACACATGTTGCTGCTTGTCCTTTCCAATTTTGAAACACACCTGATCTTAGCTGGGTTTTCTTCTCTGGTTTGAAGTATTCAGCGCAATGACTTTAAAATTGGGCAAGCAAACATGTCCGGGTGTGCCTGAGCACAAAAGCAGGTATGTGTGGCCCAAACCACACTGATGCTGGTAGTAACTGGGTGCCAAGGTCCAGAAAAGCACTAAATCATATCTTTCGGGTTTTAGACTTTAAAAAAAAATCAATACTTCATTTACAAAAGGCAACAAATCCATATTGTTGAATGGAGCAGAAAGCAAAACTGGTTACTGCTCTGCTGTACAAGTCACCTGCCTCAGGCAGTAGTTTGCCATGTTTCTTGTGTCTGCAAGGCTGTATAGCCTCTGTGCATCCTTTGTTGTTTATTTGCAATTTGATCAAGTAAAAGAGCTTTCTTAAAAGACAGTAAGGAAAGGAGCTGAGAGTAAATACCTAATCCTAGGCCAGATCTAGAGAAGTGAAAGACAGAGCTTGGCTTATTCAGCATTTTAACAGAGGTGGGAGAAAAGTACTAAACTCCCCACAACTGTGCCTTTCGTGGAATCATAGAATGAGTCTGTGGATCATGGAATCCACTGTTAATCCCTGCAATACTGGCCTGCGTGGCCCTTCCAGACCAGATCTGTCTGGTCCAAAGGGCAGTGTGTAACACAGGGTTTCACTGCGGGTAAACCAGAGCTACTGCACAAGTGTCATGCCCCTAAGAACAGACGCCACCGAGGCTGGTCTGAAGCAATGTTTATAGAGATTCCCAGAAATGAAAGGAAGAGGGTTGTATTTAGCTAACCCTTGTGATCCAGGCATCCAGTGAAGCAGGAGAAGGAACATGTGTTTCAGATTAACTTCAGCTGTAAAGACAACATGCCTGCTGGTTAGAAACACAACATAAAGCCATGTGGCTACAACGGCCGCAATTCGGGACCCAGGCTGTGCAGGCAGAGGTTCTGCTTCAGTGAAAGGCAGTTCACTGCTTCCCTTCCCTGCTAAAACCCTTTTCTTCTGGTGATAGTTTTGCCTTGAAGAAAGAGGTGTCACAGCAGTGGTTTTAAGTTTTCATCTATGTTTAGACAGGGTAACACAGGAGTGATACCCTCTTTTCCCTGTGCACTCGCATCCTGCTGCTATCGAAGCAGCTGAGCTGTTCTGGTGCAGAAGATGTGTATCGAAAGGATTTACTCTACAGGCACAAACCAATGTGTTTGGTGATGTGATAGTGGCTATGATGATGTTGGGATTGCTGTTATCATTGCAGAGTTTTACAATGAATAGACAGCAGGATGAAAGAGATGTCAGGAGCCTTGCATTGAGCCTAAGTTAAACAGATCCTAGCGAGGGCTTTCTGCACCAAGCGGAAGAGGTTTGGCTCAGTTTAGTTTAGAGATGAAGGTTTTCCATGGAGCATAACCTTTTCTCTGCAAACAAAACCCATCATCTCGACACAACCTCTGCTTCCAACTCCCCTGAGCTCCTGGGAGCATGCAAGCGGAGATTGGTTTTGCAGATCTCTATTGTTTTTGCCAGTACTGTCACCAGCTTCATATTTCTCAGGCTTTGCCAAAAAAGCAATTTCCATTTTAGAAAGACAAAGCCTTCTTGCGTTTGAATTGGCCTGAACATCTGGATTCTATTTCTACATCTCTTAGCCCCCAGCCAGAAATGCAGAGAAAGGAATTGGGTTGGAACAGAGGTGGGATTGTTTCAGGCATGATATTCATATCTGAGGCTGCCTTTAAACAGAAGGAGCAGCAGCATGTGATGGCAGGAGGGGACAGGAACAAAACCTTGAGAAATGAGCTGAGAAGGAACTTTGTGCCTGGGAGCTGCCTGTTTCTGAAGGCCTGCAGGTGCAAAGGAAATCTTTAGCTTTCCAGCTATAGCAATACAAGTCTCACATCGTTTATAAACACTTCTGATTTTAGGGGAGCTATGAAACATCACCTGTGAGTTCAAAGAGCTTGCTCCACCCCACAGCCCTAACTCCTTCTGAAGCATCTTGCAACCACTAGCTCTTAGAGGACTGGATCATCACCAAAGTTGTCACCGTTGCAAAGAAAAAGCATGTTCCCAGCTGCAACACAGATGCTAGAAGGGCAGAAAACCACCCCGCTTCCCAAGTGCAGCCCCGGAGGCAAAGAGGTACCCTAGGATGCTGGTGGCTCCCAACCCTTGGTGCGATCTCTCTTTGAGTGGGAATCCCATCCATTAACACCTGTAGAAGAATCGTTGTCCCCTGTTTCTCAGGTCCTCTTGAGGGCTCCCCATCCTCGTCCCCTACCCTCCGCTTCCCCTATGCTAGGGCTGAGCTGCCCCTTACCTCGGGCTTCTCTGGTCGCAGGCTCCCAGCGGATGTGAGTCGGGGACAGTGCAGGTTTGATGCAGCCACATCTGCTTTTTGCTGCTTCCCCCAGCCCAGCCTTCGGCAGGCTTCAGGTTACAGCTTCCCGGGGCTCTCTTAAAGTGCTCTGCTCCCATTTTCCACTGCTGCCACCCTCGCACTGAATTGCGCTGATTTTTCAGATCTGCCTTCAAAGTTAAATGGGATAAGGGCAGTCTGGTGGGTAAAGGACAGGTCAGAGACGCGAATGATCCCTGTGTTGTTTGAGCAAGTCTGTTATCCCCATAGTTTTGAGGGAATTTCTTCTACCTCAGAGGTCTGGTTAATACAGCAGTGTTTAGTAGATTTATGGATTTATAGCTGTGATTTAAGGGAGAGACTTGTAAAGTGGAAGCAGAATCCTGTTGCTGTTTAAAGCAGTTAAAGGGAAGATGGTCAGAAATGGTTCTGTCCAGTGATAGTTACTGGTTAACAAGAAGCTATTAGCATAACTGGCTTAGAGTTTTGGGCTGAAAAGAAAGAGGCTAAAAAGCCTTGGTAAAAGAAGATGAATTAACAGACTGTTGTAGGAGCTTACCTAATGATAAATGATCTGGAGAAGGCAACAGGGCAGTGGGATTTAGTTGTATTTTGCAATAGGGGAGCACCCATCAGTGCATGTTTAAATCAAGAGAGTCCATTTTTCATAAGGATTAAATTGTAGAACTCATTGTAACTAGACAATGCTGAAGATGTATAGATTTTGTGAGGGGAAAACCCCAACCCAAATCAAATTAGTTGGTGACAGGTCCATTGAAGGCTAACAATGGTCAGGCTGGGTGATGCCACGAGGGAGCAGTTGGTTTTCCTTGTCCCTAGTTATTCTTGGCCTTTCCCCACCCCCTGCCATTTGTTACTGGCTACTGGGAGAGCCAGGGCACTGGGATAACTGGGTACATAGCTGGTCCAGGGTAGCTGTTTGTCTACTTGGAAATGCTGAAAGTAAATTATAGCCAGCAATGCCAGCGCCCCCAGCCTGGTCCTGCACTGGGACAGCTTTTTGGGCTGCCAGCCTCACCACTGACAGGTAGGGATGAGCTACCCATACATGCTGGCACTGAGCTCATATAGTCCCTCAGCAAAGAGGAAAGGATGGGTTTAGAGAAGCTTTAGCTGCTGGTTTTGCAAGCTGGGAAAGCAAAGCAGGTAGCCTGCCTTGTGATTAGTCAGTGCTTCAAAGGTGACCCCTTCTAACAAGAGAAACAGCTCCTCTTTCAACTACTTCTCGGCTTGCTCTGGGAGGAATCATCCATAGACAGATGTTTGTACTTGTTAGTCTTCCATTGTAGGCCCAAGGAGGGGCTGTGGAGAGATCTTCTAGTGGTTTGCATCTCTTTTTGATACCTTATTTGTGGTATTAAATTGCCCTTTCTGGAAGGACCACTAGAGAAGTTTTTGCATCTCATCTGGATCTTCAAATGAAAGCCCATCTCTTTAAATACAGGTTTGGTTTTAAACCATTTAAATCAGAGTGGCAGTTGTACAGCCTGTTATTATAGACCAAAGCAAGCTTTATTCCTGTAGGTGATGGGTAGCCCTGAAATGCTGCATTATACTCATCTAACAAGATGAGTTTTGTTAAATCAATACATTTTATTGTTGTTCTGGGTTGGAGTCAAGAAAGCAGGCAATATGCTGTCTGAACAATGTTCACCTATGGAAATACTGATCATGTTCATATGAATTTGCTTTAGCAAGGGAACAATACATCTCATATTAAAGATATTGAGACCTATTTGGTATTCTCAGCCAGTGGTGCAGATGAGCTCCAGAGCAGCCACCCTGTGCTAGTCATGTCTTTTCAGAGGAGAGCTCAGTCAAAGTGAAAGCTTAGAAATGCAAAGTGGAAATTCCTGGGCACAGACATTAATATTACTTTGCATGTTACAAATTGCCTCTTCTGGAGAGTCGCTGGGGTGAAAAAGAGTCTTAAGGTTGATGTAACTGATAATTTGTTGAGCAAAGCACAGTCATGGAGGGCTGCTGTACTGTCAGATAAGATGAAATTAATAGTTTGACAAGAATAGCTCGGAGGAGGAGGGATGGAAGGAACACAGAAAATAGGAAATAGGAAGCAAGCTGTTCAGGAAACAGAGTGAGGGGAAAAAACTTTATGGAAGAGAGGGAGCTGGAGGGCAGAGGCTTGAAAAGGAAGACTTTAGCTTTTTGCAGTGCAACAAAGTGGAGTTCAGGGAGGTGATCGCTGAGGTTGCAGCAATACTTACCTAAGGCATGGGATGGCATTTCTGAATGCTAGGAATGAATCTGTATAAATAAATAAGCTAAAATGTTCCCTGTGGCCTAAAGCTATGCCCTCACAGTAGGGTTGAATTCTTGTGGGTTTACTTGTTAGAATTACGTGGCCCTGTAATTACACCCTCTTTTTGAAGGCTATTTGTCATTGCATGAGTTAGAGGGGTAGACATTATCTTTAGCTGTTCTTCCCCTTTTAGACTGCAAGAAATGTGTAATTGCAGGTTAGAGCCGGGACTTCTTATTCCCCAATGTCTCCTGCATCCCCAAAATTTATGGTTAGTGATTCAGTCCTTCTCTTATTCCAGCAGATGGTGCAGACTATTCAGGGATGGAGGCTCCCAGAAGCATTCTGCTCCTTCCTTTGAGGGAAGGCAGACTTCCCGAGTGAGGAAAACACTGCCAGGAGGATGGCCCTTGTGCTCTTTCAGTGCTATGTCTCAAAACCAGAGCACCATCCCTTCTACCCAGAAGCTGAGAGAGTTTGGAAGCAGAATCTACTATGGATAGCAGTTGTTTTGCACAGAAATAGCAGCATGGTAGGCTGTGGTGAGTTAAATTAATATTCTGAAGTGCTAGGATGGGTTGGTTGGATAGAGGGTTCCCAAGATTCTTTCATGGTAGCATATTTCTGCTACCTCAGAACAAGGACCCAGGGAGCTGTGTCCAGAAGTGAAGCCGTAACAGAACATTGCCTTTTGCCAGAAATAGGGCAAAATCAGTGACATTCAGCTACAGGCGTCAAGATCTGCTCCTTATTCCTCTGGAAGCTGTCCCAACCATCCATAGCATCCTGTTGTATCCCATTAGAAGAACAAATTACAGATAGCAGATGTCAGATCAGCAGCTTTGAGCCTCCTAATAGATACCAGAAATGGTCAGGTTTTGCCCAAGAGAAAGGTTAAGGACTGTCACATCCCTGCTTATCACTGCATTGCTGCTCACAGACAGACTACTGTCCTGCCCCTGTGCCACTGAGCTCATTCCTAATGCAAGGAATTCTGCCTATTTCACAAAGCCATCTCTGACAGTGAGTGTTCCTTGCACACCTTGCAGGTGAGATGCCTAAAGCTTCTTGGTCTCCGTCCTTGGACAGTCTTTATGGATGAGCCATTTCACCTTACGGACCCTGTTTTCCTCCCAGTCTTTGCTGTTATCCAAGTTGTGTGCCTTTTCCCTTTCTCTGTTGGGTCTTTCAATGTAACACCTTAAGCAAATATATTCTGCTTTACTCTTTATTATTCTGCCAACATAAAAATTACTAAAAAACACTATAAAATATGTCTTTCAAAATCTAGCATTACCCAAGAACCTAGAGTTTCCCAGGAAAAGGGCTGCCGATAAGGATCCAAAGGGGTTTCCCCACTGCAGACCCTGCCCCATCAGATCCCAATAGCCAAGAAGCAGGGAAAGGGAATCTTTGAGAAGAGCTTGTGCCTGGAAATGGCTGTGACACATCCTGGAGGAGACAACTGGTTCCTAGTCCAGGGGATCTAGAGGTTGCTTCTGGGTGGGTACAGATGGTTTTCAGAGGAACACTTGGAAGTAGACATGTTCCCAGGAACTGCGGAAGGAAGAGCCATATTAATATCTCTGGCTGTTGTCCAGGCTGCCAGATGCTAATGATGATTCCAGGCTACAGGGGATTCTAGTAAGAGCTTAATAAAGACTCTAAATAAGAGTCTGGGGACAAGGAAGTCTCCCTTCGAGGACTAAGAGCCCTGGAAGGAAAATCCAGGAAGAACAAGCTTTTCAAGGTTCAACAGAGGGGAACCCCAGCCTGGAGAATCTTGTCAAGGCTGGAATGGGCTATCCCAGGACTGGTCTTTAGGGATCTGTAAAGGAAAACAGTAAGGGATTGCCTCCTGAGGCCTCAGAAGGAGGTCTCCAAGGACAGAAGGCCTCTCTTAGCTGGTCCAAAGGGTCAGGTATGTTATAAACAGATGACTGAAACCAATTTTAGGGTCCCAGAACGCTTAAGGCTCTGCTCCTCTCTTATTTGGGCGTGGGGTACTCATTGACATCCTTTGTTTCATATGAGTCCTGTGGCTCTTTGAGCTGGGGAGCAGCATTGGGGTTTGGGTTCCGCACACTGCCTATGAAGAGCGGGATGCCTGTTTCATCTTCAAAGATAAGGAAGACAAAGGGACGGTCAAGGCTGAAGGCAGAGACTGAGCGTGACATAGCAACACTGGTCACAGCAGATGCTTCCACCCCGTCTTCTTTAAGCTCTAGGGTAGACTGATGCTGTATACTGGATACAAAGAGAGGCTCCTCTGTGATCTTCTGGAGATTTGGGCTTGTGAACAGCTCCTGGAGGCCTACAGAGAAATGAGACCAAGTTAACCTTAGTAAAACCAGTTGGTGCCACCAGCTCTATCCAAAGGAGGCAATTCCCTCATCTGTGTTGTTCACCACAGAGGACTGGAGAACTGGCAAGCAAGAGAAACAAGAGCAGCAATCCAGCCGGTCCCTCTCTATATGAAGAGCTGAGAGTGCCAAAACCAGAACAGTAGTGTAAGAGCTGAAAGTCATCCTTTAAAAGCAGCAGCGAGGCTGAAGGCTCTTTCTTGCTTGGCTGGAAACACTTTTAAAAGGATTATTTTTTAAGCAATTCTGCAAAACAAAGTGAATTCTTAATTAATTCTCATTTGGAAACTCAGGTCATGGTGTTCTATTTCAGTAAGTGTGATCTGCATTCTCTCTGGTGGCAATTTCTGTGTCCTGGACACTATGTTAAATGACAAAGTGAGAGATAAAGGTTGACATGCAGGAGGATGTTGGTCTTGGCTATGAATAGGGGAATAGGAAGAACTCGTAAAGATTGGGAGGAACTGTGAATGCTGCTTCCTCTATAGTATCATCTTGTTGGAGCCAAACATTTGGTGCTAGGCAAGCAAAGAGTAAGGAGGAGGAGAGGAATAAGAGATGGAAGAGTTTGGATGTTATCTGGAGCAAGCTGTGAGGCACAGCTTTAGAAACAAGGATGGTAGGGTTCGGTGTCAGCGAACAGATGCCACATAGACTGATCAGCTTCACTTACTCCATGCAAATCCTTACCCATTTGACTGAGAACCCTGTTGAGTTCCAGGTGGTGATCCAATTTTATTTTGGGGATCTTCACTGCAGTGGGTACCTCTGTGGGGAAAAGCCTGCATAGTTGTCCATAAGGGAATTTCTCCAGCATGTGAGAGGTATTCCAAGTATACTGGTTTGGTACAATGACCACAAAACTCATATTATTCTTAAAGGGAAACTTGGCCACCTGGAAATAAAACCAACCAGAATCAGGGAAGAGAAAGGCAAGTCCAGAAAATGATGCTTTTAATATAGCCTTTTTCCAATTGGTCTACAGAACCAGTCTCCCTATGGGATGAGAACTGCCTGTTGGGAAGGAGGAATCTGGACAAAGTTTGCTGGAATAACAGCATTAGGGTTTAGTATTTAGCCACTGACTGGTAGAGATTGAACACATGGTAGAGTGGAAGCCCACATGCACAAACACTGTACCCACTCTGGCAGTAGCTGTGTTCTGACGGGCTCCAGCAGAACATTGTCTGAGGGAATTCCCATATATCCCATATTTCCTCATTTATCTTTAATTTTTTAAACTCCATTAATTCACACTTACTGGGAATATCTATCTATCTATCCATCTATCTATCTCTCTATCTATCTATCCATCTATCTATCTGTCTATCTATCTATCCATCCGTCTATCTATCTATCCATCTATCTATCTACCTACCTACCTATCCATCTACCTATCTATCTTTTTCCCATAGACTGAGAGTGAAGGTTGAACATTCTTGCTAGGGCAAAGGATGCTTATTAAGTTTTTGTGTATAATGCGTACTAAGAGACATTTGGGATTTTGGGAGAGAATATTTGCAGCCAGTAAAATGTCATAGGAAGAGGTAATTCCAATCAAAACTTGTGCTCCTAATGGAGCTCTACCTGAAGATCGTGGGACTCCAGTGTAAACCAGCTCAGGGAGTACTTCTGGGCTTTCATCATCTCAACTGGGACCACAAACTCATTGTCAAGGTGGAATACATCTGGGCCAGTGAAGCTGGGATCAAACTTGTTCCTCCAGAACCCTACAAAAATAGAAGTTTAGAAATCAACAGCTAAATTTGGGTAGGAAAACAGAAACTGCCCCTCTGACACCCCTCCTATCGTAACTTCTCCAACAAGGCAGATTAGTGACCAGGAAAGTAGAAATACAGTGAAGAGGGCTGCGAAATACAGTACTAGGGCTGGAAAAAACCCTAACAGTGGGAAGCTCTTATCTTTCAGAGAGGGACTATGGACTAACACAAAGAACAGGGATTAATCCTCATGCCTCAGCATGGGAGATTTCTGAAGGCTGTGAAGATAAAGTAAAGGATGCCTGTGCTTTGAAAAATGAAGAGCCTTTGTGCTGTGCAGGGTGAAACAGTGTTCCAAGACCAAGCTAAAAGATTCACAGATTTACACTGGAAGCAAGTGCTTGGCCTGTGTTTCAGTGCAGAAGCCTCAGGGAATTAAAAGAGGAAGATGTGCCTGACCACTGTGCTGCCTCTGAGCAATGTGGTTGCTGTGTAGTGAGTTGCGTTTGATGTGACTGAGATGAGCAGGGATGTACTGCTGTCTGGGATCCTGAATAATGGGGCAGAAATACGGGTTTCACCTCCTGCATTCTGGCTCTGCTGTGAGGTAGCATTTTTAGCACATGTGAAGCAGTTGGGAACCATTGCTGTAAAGAAATCCAAGCAAGAGGAACAGCAGATGTACGAGAACAGAACAAGCAGATTGCCTAGCAGGAAGCAACGAAAGGAGATGCCGTTCAGCTACAGTGCTTGCAGGAAACTGGTACATTTCTAACTACTCCTTTTGAAAAGTAAGGCCTCACCGTGGAAATGGATGGCATTGAGCAAGAGCATCACTATGTTTTCAGGGAGCTGCTGTAGGAAGGTGGGTATTTGCCCATGCGTTGCTTCCTTTACCCACTTATTTATGGCTGTGAGGTCATCTTCATTGATCCCAGAAAGAGTCATGGGCTTTGCTCCATAGAATTTCTCTGAATCCTCCAGGAACTTTTCTTTCACCTCAAATCCTGGTGGAAGGAAAGAATTCCACATGAAGTTATCAGACAGTGGTTCAGCCAGTGGTGTGACACCCCCCCGGTGGAATGCTTAGGGATGATTCCCAGTATGTCAGTGTGCTTCCATCACTCTCTGTCAAGCAGAGGTTTATCCCATGCCAGTAGGATCCCTTCTCTTACCTTTCTGCAGGTACAGACGGGATGCAAGGCTGAGGGTGGATTCCATGAGCCTCCTCTGAAGGGTGCCCAACATGTGGTGGACACAGGGCACTGACTCCAGGTGCATCACCTCCAGCAAGTGCTTCTCTGTCTGATTTGCTGCTCCTAAAAAGCAAAGTCAGATTCCTGTTAGGTCATGCCCATGTAGTGGAAAACAGGGATCTAGCTTCCCACTGTTGGAAACAGCCTGTGCCTTACAAAAGACGCTGGAGAAACCTAAGCATAGGAGCCTCAGCAGGGCCACAAAGGGTAGCTTCAATTGTGATTGTGCCTAATTAAAGCCACAGGAGTAAGATGAAGGGGAAAGTGCTGGATTTAATCTTGGCATTTTACACACTGGATCCTAGGAGGGGGTACAGGAAACAGTGCTTTTGTAACTAACAAGTTACCCAGTGCCAAGTGAGACAAGGCGAGGGCGATGCTGAGGGGTGACAGGATCACATTGGTCCTGTTGGACTCCAGCTGGACTTCTCTCAAGAGATCGATGCTGAATCTCATCAAGCCATCTGCTAGCCTCTGGCTCTTCTTCCAAGTCATCTCACAGCTTTTATCTTCACTCTCTCCTTCTTCTGAAGAAGAGGCAATCTCCCCAGATGGTTGCTGTTCATGACAGCCCACAGCCCCTGCTACGGCTTTGTCTTCTGCATTCCAGTCATTCTTCATGCCTGGTGAGTTGGTGGTGAAGGGTAACATGAATCCATCAGTCTCCTGGAAGGTGTCATAGGTGAAGTCTGCCAGGTCTGTGTTCAGCACACCCCCTGCTCCCAGCAGAGCAGACTGTTCAACTCCAGCGTGTTTCACATCCTAGGGAGAAACAAGGAGGATAGGGCTGGGAAAGCAGGAGCAGGGCAATACCATCCCTCATAGGCTTTACTGCACACCTAAATGGGCCCCAAAAACCCCAGCTCCTTTGCTCTGGTGGTGTGTTCACTTCAGTTTGCCTTTTAATGTGGAGGTTAAAAGCACCTCAGTGAGTTTGGAACACAGAAGGGTTTATATCCTGTGAGAATGGACCAAGTGAAGGTCTTGCAGTGGTTTTCTGCTTGCTCCCAGGGGCTGCCCCAGGTAAATGAGCTCAGAGGCATGGTTTGAGGACAAGAACCATGACCTGCTCAGCACATATCCTTTGCCTTCACCTTTCATAGATCCATCATCCTCAACCTTGATTTCACCTTCTCCTCACACATTTTAGCACTGGTGCATCGGTCAGTACCTCTACTGCTGTCACAGCCTGGATCCATTCTGGCTCAAATCCTCCTCTAGGCATCTGTCTTGTCTGTTCTGTTCCATCCCATCCCTCCTCTCTCCACATTTCCTCATTTTACATCCTTCTGAGCTGTAGCCTACAGCGCTGCCACCACTGTCCTCACATTTACATGGTCTGAAACACGTGTTTTCCCTCAGATCTCTCTGTTCCCACACACATCCGATAACATTCCTCTGCTGCACTGTCAGAGCCAGGCTGGGTGGGTAGCATCAGCTCCAGGTCTTTCTCCCTATCACCCTCATAGCTAGTTGTTTTCCTCATCTTCCCTTATCAATCAGAACTTAACCCACTTGCCAGTCCCTGTACAGTCTGGCTACTGATTACTCCATACGCTTCCAGCATGAAGGAGCACAGCACTGGCAGCAGCAGGGAGGGAAGCCTGCAGATAGATGGACTTTCATTGCACTGGCACTGTTAGATTGCACTGCCTGGGCCATTTCTATCTCAGGAAAACCACTGCAAATAGCACAGTATAACTTCAGTCCCCTTGCTGGAAGCAGTCGTTGCTTACCTTCAGGTCCCCATCCTTGTCTAAGAAGAGACGCTTTTGCTCAATGGCTTGTACTGAAGAAAACTGTAGGGGAGGGGAAAATACACAACAAAGAAACAAAGTCATGTGCTAGAATTCCTCAAGACTCCCATTCCTAACACATTCCCATGGGGCCAGGTCAGTTGCTGGCACCAGTGTGGCTGCAGCTTTAGGATGCAGACCCCTATGCAGTGGGATCCACTGTGCAGAAGTGGAAGTGAGCAGGAGCAGGGAGAGGCTGCAAATAGTGGATTTGTTTGGAAAGGGACCAGGCCAGAAGGGTACAGAATCATGTATCCCTTAGAGAGTGAGCAGTGCAGTTTTGCAATCTCAGATCTGACAGGGATCCAGATTGAAAATGGGGGCAAAAAGAAAGCTGCTACTAAACAACCTCCTGTTAACTCCTGAAGGTCATGGACACTAAATACAGTCAAAGCCAAGTTTCCAAAGAGCTTCTACAGAAATCCACTTGAATAATGAGAACACCTACAGCTATTTTAGCTGTGAAAAAGACCAGAAACTTTCCTGCTGTAGGGCACGGGCTAACCCCATAGCAGAGAAGCAGCGTCCTCCATCCATGTGCTTCCAGAAGTGTCAGTATTTGCCCCATGGGCTGCTGCAGAAGACCCACTTTGCTCCCCTTGCCCTTTGCTGGCCAGAGCTCCCCAGCATCACAACTTACCCTTAGGTGACTGTGCAGAGCAGATAGACAGAGCAGCCATGGACCCCAGAGGAACACCATGTTTCTGAAACAGAAAGATCAGCTGAGAGAGGAGCTCTTTCCAGCTGCCTGGCAGCAGCAAGCTGAGCCTATCCAGGTCTACAGGGAGAAAATGATAAACCTGGCCAAACAGGTTGGTGCAGGATCTTGCAGAAAGCAACAGGGAGATGAGCAATGCTGCAAAGAAACAACACAGGGCTTCTGGGTCCTACGCCAAGGCAGGGAAATCAGAGAGGAACAGAGACCCGCACGGGAGCAGAGCTGTAACCACAGCCAGGCTCCTCCATGACACTCTCCTGCTTGGATGCTGCATTTCGGACCCCATTGCTCTCATTCCTCCGGATTGCAAATGGTGTTTCCCTAATCAGTCCTGCACACACTGTGCCTTTGGAAGAGGATGAGAGCCTCTGCTCCTTTCCATGCAAGCCACAAAGGTACGGGCACAGCATCCTTGTCTCTTGGGAGGAAGGATACCAACCTGTGTCAGTGGCGCTGTGGGTACTCAGCAAGTGCTGTCTGGAGGGACTTTGCACATAGAAATTGCAATAGCAGAGCCATTTCTGTGAAATATGTGCTGGAATAGAGAGTCCTCCCCTTCCCAGCACTCGCCTTCCCCCTTGGCTGGCAAACCACAGCCTCTCCCACCCCTGCGCTCCAGTTCCAGTATGGGATACTGGGAGCAGGGCTTCCAGAGCCATGGATAAACGCCACTCATTCCCTAGCCACTGCTTCATCAGCCACTTCTTCCTTTCCAACATAAATAACAGATCTTCTTGACATAAAGCCTCCATCCCAAAGCGCAGCTCTCAACACAGCTGCCATACACTTTATTCCTAGGGCTGCTTCCCCTTCTCTGAGCTTTCACCCAGAACTACTGGGCTGTGACCCCAATTTCCAAGTGGAAGAAGCAAAACTTGAGGCTGTTTCATTCCTCATCCCAAATTCTGCAGCTATATAATAACCCTGAATCCCCCTTTCCTCCCTGGTCCATCCTTTATTGCTCTGCCCAGTTCACCCCTCTCTCCCCAGAGAAACACTATGACTCATTGGAGAAGCCCCTGTTTACTATCAAATCCATGTTCATTTGCCCCTTACCTGAGGCTGTCCAGGTTGGAGCTGGCAGCTGCCTTAGCGTGGCCGATGGCTCTGCGTGGGGGAGCTTGTCCAGCTCATCCCTCCTCCCCACCACAGCGACCTTCAGCACCAGCCCCTGTTTGAGGCAAATATTGACCCACAGCGTCCGGTTAAACATTGGTTTGGGGGAATAGGAGTGGATTTGTGGTGCATTTGGAGACACTTTGGGCTGCTTGAGACAGTGGTAACACAGAGTTTACCAGCTCCAAACTCCCGTCAGCAGAAGTAACACGTGAAGTCAGTTGTCTCTAGCAGTGACTCCACTTTCCATATACTTCCTGTGCTGGGAATATGCTCTTTTGTTCATAACCTTTAGTGAAAAGGCAGGGCTTTGTATTTGTTGCCACAGGGCACTCTGGTTTTGGAAGTCTCTTTGCAGAAACCCCCAGATATTTACTCTCTGTATCCCAGCTGCTGCACCAGTTTTAGTAGATGACTGATGCCAAAGGCCCTGTGGCCATGTACCAGAGCAGGAGGTGGTGATGCTTAGGATGAGCTGAGCCAAGAGCAGCTGGTACCTCCCCTGGGGCATAGCACCAGGGCTCCACAGCACACACATGGAGGAAGAGCCTTGGGAATGGGCAGAACTCCAGTGGATATGCAGAAGCCATTGTTATCCTTCCCAGCTCTGTCCATGCCCTCAGTGTGAGAGGAGTCACAAAGGAGTAGTAGGGAATGTTAATGGGATTGCAGCAGCTTTTGATTCCCAAACACCCCAGGCACTGGAAAGGAGGCAGGTTTGAGCTCTGCAACCAGAAACTACTTTAGGATATGCTGCTGCAGCTTAGGGAGCTACTTCCACTTGGAAAGTAGATCCAAGTCCCTGTGCGGCAAGGTCCTACCTTACATCCAGGGCATCCTCACAGCATCCCTCCTCCAGCTCACTCAGGAACACAGGAGGTGCCTGAACACAGAGCTGGAGCTCTGGCTGCCAAAGCAGGAGAGCTGCAGCCAGCCCTGCACCACACCTGGGCCCCTCCAGCACAGAGCTGCTCCACACACTCATCTCTGCATCTCTTTCAAAGAGTTTATTAGAAGTAAGTATTTACATCTATTGCAAATGGTTAATAGGCAACATGGGACTGAGAGCTCCCCTTGGGTAGGGAAGGATAGCAAGGGCCAACCGCGCACCTCCCCACCCTGCCTGGAAGCAGAAGGCAGCCTTCCCAACCACAGGTTCCTGACATGAACCAGCAGCTGGATGAAAGCCCTTTCTCCTCTCAGGATAACCCACAGCAGGCTCCTCCTCTGCCCAAGGTAAGAGCTTCCCGCTCCCTAATACTGGCTCTGATTAGGCTGAAGGATGGATGGGAAAAGGGCTGCAATAGAAGTGAGGCAACTGCTCCTACAGCTGGGTCAAAGAACATTCCCCTTGCTTTTGGAGTGGGAACAGAGGGTGCTGTCCCAAAGGGAAGGTCAGAATGAGACCATGCTGGATCCTGCCTCCTGGTTTTCATGCTGTAAGGGCACTAGGGGACAAAACTGAGCACCTTTCTGCTGTCCTGTCTCCCCAGGAGTCTGACCAGCACGAAGGAGAGGATTTCTTGAGAACCCCTGCCAGTTTGTGGCACACAGGGCATTCCTCACCCCTCACACAACCATGGGATGCAGCACTCCTGGGGCAGGAACCAACAAACAGGCCATCCCTACCCTACGGCTCCAGAAGGCAAAATCCACATGGAAGCATGTAGTTCTGGCCTCCCTGGAGGGTCATGTTCCCAACTCAACACATCCCTCTGTAGCAGCCCATTCCTAAATGAAATGGCAAAGCAGATGGGGTTTGTGCCTTGGCTGATTTCCATTCAAGTCCTTGCCCTGGAGCCAGTAAGGCAGCAGCAGGGCTCTAGTTAACCTCTCCTCCTCCCATACAGGCTCCAACTCAACTGGCAGAACATTAAGTTAACAGAGTGCATGTCTGGGCTTCACATACAGACCACAGGAGGACGAGATGCCCAGCACCACACAGCCCTGAAGGCAGCAGTTCCCAGGCCCAGCTTATGCTATCCTAATAGGAGTGTTCAGTGGCTCAGGAGTGGAAGTGAAGGGTAAGTGCAGATGGCAGTAGCTACTGTTGTATTCTTGTCAAGGGGCACCTCTTACCCCTCATTAAAGGGAGGGAGAAAGCTGTGGTCCATATTACTCTGGAGGGCAGCTCACAGTCCCCTGGGGATCAGGCACACATGGTATGGAAAGCTCCAGGCCTCTCTGCAGGGGTGACAGTGACCTACAACGCCCAGTATCTCTCCCAGCAGCAGTGGAGGTTTCTCAGTTATGGCTTTTTTTCTTTGTAGGGATAAGAGAAAGAGGTTAGAGATGCTTTACTGCTAACAGCACACCTCCCCCTGCATCCTCTGCTCACACACATCTCACTGCCTCCTCCATAAGGAACACCACTGGCTTTCAGCTCTGCCACCAGTGCCATGGGACAAGCTCCCAGGCTGGGGACAGCTATGCCAGGAGGCGTATGATGCCATTGTCCGAGCCTAGCAGGAGGTGGCATTTCGTGGGCAGCACTGCCAGGCTGGTCAGGGTACCCCGAAAGTTCTCAGAGCTCAGCTTGGTTGTGCTGATGGGCAGCGCTGAGGACTCCAGCATGGAGTAGACACCGATCTTGTTGGCCACAGTGCCCGTGACAACCTCGTTGCCATAGAGGTCAAACGCATGGATGGGTTCAGATGCAGACTTGTAGTGGTGCAAAGGTTTCTGCTCCAGCTCCTTCCACACAGTCAGGGAATGATCCGAGGAGGAGCTGATGAGCACATTGCCCTCTGCAGCCTGCAGGACAGGAAAGTCCAGTGAACCAAGTGGTGTAGTAAAAGCTCCCAGCCTGTATCACAGTCTGTATCTCAACCTGCAAATGAGGTTAGCTGCCAATAATCCAACAGTCACTGCGTAATCCCTTGGGAAAGTCCCAGCCCCTTCCAAGCAACTGATGGTACTGAGCAGTATTAACAAAGCATCCAGGTGGACACCGCAAGCTACAGGACTGTCTGGTAGCTGGCAACCTCCTCTAGTGCTATCCTCCAGAGACAGGCTGTGCCTCTTAACAACACTGTGATACCCAACATAACTAATTCATCATCTGTATAGAGATTATGATACAGTCTCCCTCTCCATTAAACCTGCCAAATGATTTTCCTTCTCAGGAAAAGGAATTAGGAGGCTGTCTCACAGCAGAGAACACTGCTGAGGGCAGGAGAAGCCTGGAGCTGCTTATTAGCTAGTGAGAGGGTAAACAACCCACACTGCTGAACTTTGTTTAACCTGCGCTTGGGTCGAGGACACAGTAGCCCCAGCCCCACTCCCTGAGGGTGGGTAAATATGGACAAGAGTTATTCATTAGAGTGACACTCTCCCAGGGGAGCTGAGAGCCCTGTGGAGAAAGCAACACATCTGCTTCTTCACAGGAGATGTGGCTCCTCTCTGCCCCTGCTGCATACACCTGGGAGGGCTGATTTCTGTTCAGCACAGGTTGGAACAAGAGTAAGCTGCTCACAGCACTAACTACAGGGGAGAAGAGCTTAAGCAGCCTCTTAGAGACACAGCAATGATGGAGGAACACTCAGAGGATGGAGCAGAACAGCCCTGCCAAGCAGCACATGCCAGGAGGATGCTCCACACAGCCTCAGTGAGGATCAGTGAGGACCACAGAGCAGCCTCTGATCGCAGCTCTCACCTTGATCTGCAGGATGTCTCCTTCATGGGCAGGCCAGCCCCGCATGATGAGTCCTGTCCTGGTGTCCAGCAGGACGATGAAGCCAGAGGAGAATCCAGCCACAACACTGCGCCCATTGGGACTGACAGCCAAGCAGCGGATGAGCCCAGCGCTCACCCCGCTGGCCAGGCGAAACTCGTGCTGCAAGAGAAAGTCCAGCTACTGGGGGACAAAAACCAGGGGGGATCTGGCATTTAGGGGACAAGAGACCCTGGGATCATGGACCCATCACAGATGGCTTTGGGCCAGGCGTGATCCCATCATTAAGCACATGGATGGAGACGCATGGATCGCAGAGCATCGGATTCCCTACCTGCAATCCCGGCTTCCTGTGATCAATGAACCGCAGCACAGAGTCTGCACTGGCCACAGAGATGCTGTGGTAGGGAGGTGGCATGGTGGTCACAGCCGTGATGGGGACTTTGCTGTCCAATTCATCAAAAGTCCGGAGAAGTTTCCCTGTGGAAACACAACAGAGACATTAAGGCAACAGACGGAGGGAGAAGGTACACAGCAAATCCCCAGTTCTGCACAGGAACCATCGATTCTCAGTATAACCCCTCTGCCTTTAAGGTTTGGACCAGTTCACTTCAATCAACCCTCACCTTTTCCCCTCTTACCTGTGAACTGGTCCCAGATGTGCACAGTCCCATCGCAGCTCACCACGTGCTGTGATGCCTCCAGCTGGCTCACATAGAAAACAGATTTCTTGTGCTCAGCATACGTGAAGCGTGGTGGCACCTCACTCGTGCCATCCCCATAGTTGTACAAGGGCCAAAGGCGGATGGTTTTGTCCTTGCTGCCGCTAAGGAAGAAGTCCTCACTGCTGAGTGGTGCCACACACTTGATGGCCCCCGAATGCCCTGAGAAACTCTGCAGCTTGATCTGGTGGAAGTGGAAACGGGGGTCGTGTTGGTTCACCCCAATCTCATACTGCCAGTAGGCCAGCCAGTTCCCACACAGCATGTGGGTGCTGCGAGGCAGGTCATGTTTCAGGGTGTTCTCCTCACTGGATAAGCTGGGCATGAAGCCATCAGTACCAGCACTGAGGTGAAGTAAACCCAGACCCTCGTGCTGTGTGTCCATAGGGACCTGGATGCGGTTCCCTACCAGCACGCTCCCAAAGGTGCCAGAGTGACTGTCCTCCTGGTGGCTAGAGAAGGGCTCAATTCCTTGTGTATCTTGGTCTAAGCCCACCACACTGGGTGTTTGCTCCAGGCTGACGACCTGCAGGCTCTTGGGGTTCACGTTCTTCAGGTAGAGGCTGGCCAGCTTCTCAACCAGCGAGTGGTTGGGCACAACCGTGCGGATAACATCACCTGAAGGAAGAGAATGTGGCTTCAAGGGAAAGAATATCGCCACCATCACCACCAGCAGCAGAACAAGGGTCAGCACAGGGCTGTGAACACAGCGTCCCCCATAAGCCAGCCACATGCTGCTCCCAGCTAAAGCAGCCTGAAGTGGGCTCCCAAACCAACAAGCACAGATCCCAGGAGATGGTGGCCAAGCCATACCTAGCAAGCAAGAGAAGGGGATGTAGGTGATGTAGGCCATCTCAGGGTTAAACACCTTCTGTAACTCCATCAGCACAGCTGGATCCAGCAGCTTCCCTTTCAAAAGGGGCACCTCTGTCACTGGCACCTCACAGCTGCTCAGTGACTCTGTCCTCTGGACAAGAGAAGATACCCAAGATCAGATGTTCTCACCATGTAATTACACAAGCACGATTACATGCTGCTGACACCAATAGTGGTGCATGCAGGTATTCCCACCACATTCCTGCATCTGGGTACAGGGGGATGACTGAGGACCTCTCCCACATCACTGACCTGGTCCTGCAGCTCCTGCAGCAGTGAGAAGGCCTCAAAGAAGTTCCTCACTGTGTCACTCAAATGCTGCTGCACCATCTCCTGCCCAATCCGCAGGCAGATGAGGGCAATTAGGCTGATGGTCTTAACACATAGGACAATACGGGCCTGGGCACCACTGGGGAAACTGAAGAGGACAACCATACATCCATCACCAGCCTGCCCTCCCATATCCCTTTTTCCCCTTCTCTACTCCATGCTTCCTGTTCTGTCTGTGTTATCAGAAGGTCTTGAGCAGCACAAGCTCTATGTGCATGCAAGGTGCACATCAGGGCAGGAGCAGCCCAACAACCACAATAGCATGAAGACCCTCACAGAACCATCTCCACATCCCTGGTTTTGAGTTGTGCCAACCCATGCTAAAGGCACAACAGCACTCACCCAATGGCTGCTGATGTGAGGAAGCCCAGCACCGGGAGTAGCACTTCCTGGCTGATCTTGGGGAGAATGTCCATCAGTGTGGTGTCCGAGAGACACACCACGATCTTCTGTGTCAGTGTCACAGCAGCCAACAGCCCGGCCTCCTTCCGACTGTTCAGCCGGCCACCACCGGAGCCACCGCCAGGTGCAACCTGCAAAGGGAGTCATTGAAGGCCAGGGACATCACCTCTCCAAGCAGGACACATCAAGGGTGATCCCAAGAGCACCCGAGCTCAGCCTCAAAAGGAAGAGGAACCTGAGCACCGAGTCTCAACATCAAGGAATGAGCCTGAAAACCGACACATGGATGTCAGCACAAGAGATGAGACTAAAGACACAACATTCCCAAGATCATGGGTATCCTATGGGGAGCACCTCCCTGCAGGATGCTCCCATAGATGGGAAACTCAGAGGGCAAAGAGACAACCCCAGACCACCACCAGCCTGGATATTGTTTGCCAGCATACAAAGAGGAGAAAGCTATGTCATACATGCGACTTAAGAGCAAGAATCAGTGTCTTCACCCCATGCCACACTGAGCCTGGGTGCACAGACTGCAGAGGAACAGCCCTTGCATGAAATATCCAAGCACAAATCATGGGCAAACCTGCTGCTAACATCTAGAAATGCATCTGCTGATCATTTCATGAGGCAGAAGAGCACATCCTGGTTTTGCTGACACCATCCTGATGCTGACTACAGCAATGCCAGAGAGTTAACAGCATCAGCAGCAACACGAAGAGATTTCTTTCTGGATTCTGCTATTTCCTAACTCGCAGACAAATCAAACACCCAAGAACAGAGAGAGCCAACAACAAAACCCACAAACACATCCCAGTTTCCACTCTGTTTCTTGTACACCTGCCATCTTCCAGCTCATCACAGAGGCTCTTCCTCTCCCAAAATATCCACTCTGCCAAATCCTGCAAGAAGGATTTGTATCCTATTCGTGACCCTTACGTTTCATTGCTTTAATATCAGGTTGCCAAATGCTGTTCACAGGGGTATTAATCCCCCCAGTGCCCCCAGGGAATGAGTCCAGTAAAGCAAAGCAGCACAGCTGGAGCTGTGATTGCAACTGGGTGGAGAATGATTTTGCTGAAAAATGGGATTTTTGTCCCTGAAAAATCTCCCTTTTAACACTGGAAAAACTGACAATGCCTTTTGTTTCCTTTAAATGAGCAGCTGTGGCCTCTTTTCCTCTACGTTTAAATTATCAGTTTTCCATTAAAACAAGAATCCATAACCAAAGTGTTCAGAACCACTAAAAAGGAAGCAATGTGACAAATAACCCTGTTAAAAACATTCAGAACTGAGGAGGTTTTGACAAAAATGGTGGGTTTTCACCCAGCTGCACTACACCCATTTTCTCCTTGCTGTCAGCTCCGAGTTCAAGCTGAAATGCCTTGCCAGTATTTCTCATCCAGCTGAAAACCCTCCTTTAGCCTCTCATCCCCTATCTACCCATACAGACCTCCAAAGTACTCGCTCCAGCAATCCCACAGCAGCCCAAGCTGCTCCTGCAGCCCGTTATCACCATCCCACCCTCGTGCCAGCTCTGTTGTTGGGAACACTTGCCCAGTAAAGTAAAAGGAAACCTTTCTCTCTGGTTTCACACATGCCAGTGTGATAGGGAAAGCCTCCCAGGTTTGCAATGGGGAAGGAGGGGCTGCAGCAGCCTGGTGTAGATCCATGGCTCGCTGAAGAGCTTCACTGGAATGAATGTGCCTCTTCCAGCTGCATCAGCACAGCCCTTCTCATCCAACACATCCAGATCTGCTCAGCCCATGCTGCCCAAGGTGGAGCTTAACCAAGCACAAGTGTATATGCAGGAAGCCCCTGATGAAGCTGGACGATCATCTGTGCATCCCCCGCTTTGTGCCCAGATACAGCTGCCACCCCAACACAAGTGAGAAGAGGAAGAAGAACAATACCAACCAGGTAGCTGATGTAGGGCAGGTACTGATAGGTGAGGACAGGCTCTCCATACAGGTATGCCACGTGCAGGAGACAGGCCAGTACTGGCTTGGACACTTGATCTCCCAACACTGGCCTCTTCTGATAGATATTTCCTGTGCTCAGGGGACTGTTCTCATCGCTGCTTGGTACAAACTGCTGCCTGGTAGGGCCTGCCCAGAGACAACACCATGAGCTGAAGCAGCAGGATACACCCAAGCCACCACCAAGGCACCCAGGAGGCTGGTTTGGGGCGCAGCCCACCACAGGGGTCCAAGGAGCAGATATTACCAACATAGCAGGATGTGAGCAGGCGGAGCAGGTTCCTGGCGATGAAGCGGGACGTGACGGTAGGGCCCAGCTTGGCTGAGAGCCACCTCACCATCTTACAGGCTGTGTCTGCAAAACACAAACAGCCCCAAGGACAGAGCTATCGCTGGGCTGCTGCCCAGCCCCTGCCTGCTCTGCCGGCAGCTCCCCAGCTCTCAAAGCCACACACTTCAGTGCAGACCTTGCCTTTTACACTGGTGTCATCACTGTCCCCATATACCCCAAAACCTGGACCCACTTCTTCCCCTTCTCCTGCTCCCTGCTCTACAGAAGGGCTCAGCACCAGCAGGGTCTTACCCAGGAGTATCGTCTGCTCTTTGTTGTCAGTGTGATCTGGCAGCTCCTCTCCCTCTGCATCCTCTGGCTCGCTGCTGTCATCAGCCAGGGTGACATCCACAGAAGCACCAGCATCCACGGCCACTGTCAGCTCTGCATCAACTGCAGAGTCATCCTGCTCCTCTTCCTCCTCCTCTTCCTCCTCCTCTGACTCCTCGCTCTGTTTCAGGTCCTGGCTGCTGTCCATTGACTTCAAGCTGCTCTTGTCCTTCTGGGAATCCCCATCTGCGGGCCTGTCATCTCCCAGGGACACCTCACTGGCGCTGCTCTTGTCACTCAGCCGCCCAAGGCTGAGCGATTCCTGCTCCTGAGGCTGCAGGGACTCCCCAACATAGAGACCACTCTGGAAGTCCTCGCTCTCAGGCAGGTAGGCTTGGTCATGGAAGCTGACACCAGAAGTGTAGTCAAGGAGGTCGAGTGCAGCCGAGCTGTGCTCCACATCCATTTTGATCTCCTCCCCAAACACGCATGACACCGGGCTTTCCCCTCCACTTTCATCATCTTCAGCTGCACCAAGGAGGGATTTGCTCTCCTCCCGTGAGCCCTCGATGCCAACGAGAATCTGCAGGATGTGTGGGAGCAGGTTGAGGAGGAAGGACTGCAGCCCCAGGCGCACAATCAGCTGGGCCACAAAGCAGTCTGTGTAGAGGTAGAACCTGCCATGGCGATAGCAAGGGCTTTCATATGCTCCAATCAATGGCTTGAGCAAGTATTTATTGGCATTCTTTGGGCCGAGGGATTTAGCTATGGGTTCAAAGAGGTACCACGCTGCATAGACAGCGGTGTTCTCCTCGGACATCAGTGATAAGATGAAGGGCAGGAGGATCTCCAAGCCTTCAGGAGTGATTTCAGAAAGGATCCCTTCCAGCTGCTGCCACAGCTGGAAAACAAGCTCCCGGCCTTGTCCTTCATCCTCTATCTTCTTCGCCTGGTAGGTGAAAATGAACTTGTGCAGGGCTGGGAAGTACGTGGGGAAGGGGACAATAGAGCTGAAGGGACTGAGGAGCTGAGTGGGACAGGGTGGAGGGAGGCCCTGGGAGATGGGTTTGTATTCAAACAACTGCACCGTGCCCTTCTTGCCCAGCCTGGCCTTCAGCAGCTGCTCCACCGGCACGCTCAGCTGCAGCAGGACATGCAGCACGTGCTGCAGCGGGGCCGGGATCTCCTTGGGATAATAGCGACACAGGTTACGCACCAACAGGAACCGTTCCAACAGGGATGCATCTGGCTTTGAAGGACGAATCCTGGGTGCAAATATAATCTCAGCTACCAGGATGCCCAAAGCTTGCATGTCCCTCTGGAAGAGGTCAGAGATACCCAAGGGGGGCTCTTCCCATGGCTGCTCCATCAGCTGCATCTCACTGCTTAAGCCTTTAACCAAGAAATTGTCCAGTTTCTCCAGTTCTTCCAGGGCCTGGAGCGGATTGAAGCCTTCAGGAAGTGTGATCTTCATGTCAGCCTGATCCACAGCACCTGCCTTGCTCCGACGGAGAGGTCGGACCCCTGAGGTTTTGCCTTCGGTGGCATAAGCAGGGAGGGTGGAGGCCTGTGCTGGTGGCACCGTGGCACAGGGCTGATCAGCAGCTCTGCTGGTAGCAGGAATTGAATCCAAAGCTTCAGTGCCTTGCTCTAAATCATCCTCACCAGCAATGGATTTCTCCCCAGACCAGCTGGTTTCACTGGGAGTAGCCTCCAGGACCAACCCATTAACTGCATCTGTCACTTGGAGATCCTCCATAAACACAGCCTCACGGATGTTCTGGACAAGAGGCCGGGCAATGACTGGAGCTTCAGCTGGTGTATAGGCAGGTCCCACCATGCGCCTGGGATGTGGCTGGTCAAAGAGCTGCACGACCCCATATGTGGTCAGATGTGTGTGGTTGTCTACTAGGTGAAGGCAGACGTTCTTCTCCTTGACAGCATCCTTCCCCAGCAGCTTGTACCCAAAAGTGAGGTCAATCCAATGGTGGAGGTCCTGAGACACCTCCCAGCTCTCCAGCAGCATGCGGTGGACTTCAATGAACTCCTCATAGGAGCTGCACCAAGAGGGCACGTCCAGGTCAGGCATATCCGGATGGATGGACCGGAAGATGGAAGGGTCAGTATAAAACTCTGGGATGCACTCATCTGGTGTCCAGCTCTGCATGCGCTCCATGCTGGCTGGATACTCGTTGGGCTCCCACTGGGACCTCACGTGGCAGCATAGCACTGCCTTGGGTGTCCTCCGAGCCGTGTACACATAGTAGGTGATATCCGAAAGGACATCAGAGATGTGATGGGGGACATGGAGCTGCTCCCCACTTGAGCCACCAGCAACAAACGCCTGCTTGGTCATCTCATAGGTGAAGTCCAGCTGCTTGTCCCCCTTGTTAAGGCGGAACTTGGATTTCCGTAGGTCCCTGAACTTCCCGTTTTTGGTAGTGAAGTCCACGACCCATGGAAGAACTGGGTGATAATTGGGGTCTCCCATTCTCCTTCCAGCCAAACTATTTAGACGCATAAGGTAGTCAAAGTTGCTGACCTGCCCGTGCACCCACTGCAACACCAGGTCCCTGAGGTCCTTCTGGCAAGCAGCACACCTCGCCTCCTGCCCTCGCACACCCGCACTGCTTTGCTTGCTCATCCCTTCCAGACCAGCTTCCAGATTCACTTCTTCCTTCTCCGGTCCCTCGTACTCCCTGAAGTTCACCCGGAGCCGGCTGCACAGCTTTTCATCCACAGCCACATCCCGCAAGGAAAAGGCCCCACAAGCCAGACCCGCTTGGTGACAAGCCTTCATGGCCTGCAGCACGTGGAAGAGGAGGAAGAGGATTTTAGCGTGGCTGTTGGTGAGCTTGGCCGGGCTGAAAGTCACAATATCATGCAAACAGTACTGCACATAGGGGTAGATGATATACACCATATCGCCTGACTCGAGCAAAGCTTCAGCCTGCAGCACATTGGGACAAGCCTTGGTGGCCACCAGGCTCTCCTTGGCAGGGGAAGCGCCATGTGCAGCCTTGCCCACCTGCAGCATGGGGCAGCCATAAGCCTTGTGCAGGGCTGCCCGCAGCGCGTCCAGCGCCGGCACGGTGTGCGTTGCCTCTGCGTGCCGGTATGGCCGCACGTAGCGGCGGTGGGCCCGGCACCACAGGTTGCGGTAGTTCTGGGAGGCCACGCTCTGCATGAAGCCGTGCAGGGTCTCCGTGCTGCCGCCGCGCTGCTCCAAGCCGGGGGGCTGCACCCACAGCGGGTACAGCAGCCGCTCCTTCCGCAGCCCATGGATCTCCACCCGGGTCCAGCCCGCAGGCAGCTTCTGCACGGAATGCTGCAGGAATGTCCTCACCTCCACCTCGCTCAGCCCCTCCGGGCGCGGGCACAGCCCGGGAAGCACTCGGCGTTCCTTGAGGCTCGCCAGCCATTTGACCGGGACAAAGGCGGTAACGTGGGTCCTGTCGGGAGCAGCAGCCAGTTGCTGGCGGTCGATGTTCAGGTCCTTCTCCACGCTCTGGAGGAAGCCATCCATGCTGGCTCCTGCGGGGAGGAAGGAGTGAGAGGAGGAGCACGGTGCTGTCTTTATCCTCCCCAGCTCCTGCAGAGCAGGCGGCACACAGCAAGTCTCACTTCCCCATTGCCACCTGGGGGAAAAATAGAGCTGGTTTTAGGAACTTGCTTAAAAGATGCTGTGTTGGGGGTAGGGGTTGCAAAGGGACCAGCCCTGGCTTGAGGGGGGACATGGTAGGACTTCTGCAGCCATAAAGGGGGACACAGGGGGACTCCCATAGCTCCATGGCCAGGGAAGGGATATGATGGCAGCTGAGAAAGGGACATGATGAGACCTGCACAGCCCAAGTGCTGGGGAAGGGGGCACAAAGGGACCTCCACAGGGCCAGGGCTAATGTGGGGGGACACAACGGTGCTTCCATGGCAGTGAGGCAGGACCAGATGGCAGGTGGAGGGGAAACAGGACAGGACCTAGGGCTGGTGGGGGGACACAACGGGACCCCCACAGGGGCAGGGAATGGGACATGATGGGAACTATGGGGGGTCACAACAGCACCTCTGCAGCCTCAAAGAGGTGGAGGGGACACGGCGGCACCTCTGCAGCCCTATGCCTGGTGAGGGAACACAATGGGACCCCCACAAGCCCTATAGAGTGGAACACGATGGGACCTATGGGGGGGACATTGCAGCACCTCTTCAATCCCGAACCACAGCGGGGGGGGACACTGTGGCCCCTCCACACCCCCTTGGGGGTGACACAAGCGGACACCCATCAGCAACGTCCACACCGCCAGCCCCAAGCCGGGCCGCAGCACCGTGCTCAGCCGCGCAGGGCCCTCACCACCGGGGTGCGGGGTGATCAGAGCCGGGCCGAGCCCCGCAAGCCCCAGTGCTCACCGGGGACCCCCGCACGCCATAGCGGGGTCCCGCTCAGCCCCGCGTCCCCGTTACCTGGCGGCGGCAGCGGCGGCTCCGCTTTCATCCGCGCTGCCCGGCCATGTTGGTCAGGTGACAGCGGTCACATGCTGCTGCTGCTGCCGCCGCCGGCGCGCCGCCATGTGCCCGGGACCGCGGGAACGCACGGGACACGGGCCGTGACGTAGTGTCTGACGTCACGGGGACGTCAAAGCCGCTCCCGGCTGTCAGCTGGAGCCGGGCGCGCTGACGAGGCAGCCGGTCTTAAAGGGGTCTCCGCGGGCTCCGGGTGGACCCCACCGGCGGGAAGGTGAGTGCAGGGGGGAGCCGGTGATGGGGAGCGGGGCTCGGCTGCCACCCGGGAGCCTCCCCGTGGGGCTGCGGGGCGGAGCGGCCGGGCACTGCCTGCTCCCGGTTCTATGAGCACAAGCGGGTCCTGCAGCCACTTCCCCGCGCTCTCCGGGCAAACCTGGTCCCGACCCCGTGAATCAGCCCCCGCGGTGAAGGGGTAGCGGGGTGGGATCTGCCCGGTCACCTCCCCTCCACACACCCCCTGCGCCCGGACCCTGCGCGGCCCCTTTAAGGGCTCGGGGCTGGGGAGTGCTCCCGCTGGGCAGCGCCGCATGGCGCGGCGGTGGCGCGTGGGAGTCACATGGGCGCGATGTAGCAGCGGCTTATTGGCTCTCCGCCCCTTGCCCGCTGCTATCAGCTGTTACTGGGGCGAAGGGCAGGAAACGGCCTTAAAGGGGCACCGCAGCAGCCGCATCTCCCTCTCCCCTCCTGCCCCCTTCCCCAGACCGATTTGAGCCGACGGGCTCGGGGCAGGAGCTCCGTGGCTACCGGTGTCTGAGCCCCGGTTGTCGGCTCGTACTCTCCTTGTGCTCCTCTTCCCCCCCACTCCCCCCAGCGCTTGGAGGGCGCGACGCCTTTAAAGAAGTTGTCCAGTCATCGCTCGGCGCTGCCAAGTCATCGGGGTCAGCCGAGTTCCCGCGGCCCCGCCCACCGCGCCTTCCGATTGGTGCGTGCGGAGAGTGCTCACTTCTGATTGGCTACCGACTTAGACGGCAACTTCTCGCTCTCAGGGCTGTACCACCGGCCCCAGACATGGAAGGGCAGAAAGGGGCCGGGGAACGGGGGGTGGCCCTTAGGTAGCGCCGCGCCCCCGGCAGGGACTCGTTCCGCTGGGGACGGTCGGGCCCTTTAAGAGCCGCCATCCCCCCCCCGCCTTGAAAATGCCAACTCACAGCGCGCGGGGCATGCCGGGAGCGCCGCGCCGCACTACATCTCCCAGCATGCCCCGCGGCGGGGGGTGGGCGCGCCCGTTTCCTAGGCAACCGCCGGTTGGGCCGGAGGGAGAGCCCGGTGTTCCCCTTATGGGAGTGGGTGGGGCAAAGCGCTGCCTTTGCTTTTCTATTGGTTGAGCTGCCGGCTGTGCTGCGTCGCTATTGGTGGGGAGGAACATCAATCGCGGCGGTGGGCGGGGCGCGGCTGGGGCGGGGCGGTGATTGGTCAGGGGTGGGGCTGGTGGGTGGCTGCGTCATGACTCCGCCAGCTGATCAGAGACGGGAGCCGCCGGCGGCGGGAGGGAGGCGGTGGCACCGGCGCCGGGACGGGCGGGACCGGGCCCCGCGGGGCGCCGGACCGTGCCGAGCCCCTCAGGTAGGTCCGGTCCGATGGAGCCGCGCTGGGACAAGCGTTAAGGGCAGCCGAGCCCCCCCCCCTTCCCCACCCCACACCGGGGGTCGGGGGTCCCGGTGGCCCCGCGGCGCCCCGCAGTCCTGCCGGGGAAGGTCACCTTTCCCCGGGGCAGAGCGGTGTAGCAGGACCCGGCCCGGCTCGGTTTGGTTCAAGACCCTTAAGGAGCGCTTCAGGCGCCGCCTGGGCCGGGCGGTTTCGCTGAGCGGTAGCGGCGGAGCGAAGGGGG
>WYDI02023687.1:0-21262 GCA_009867235.2 Psittacus erithacus | reverse complement strand
CGCCCGGGCCGGGCGGTTACGCTGAGCGGTAGCGGGGGAGCGAAGGGGGGGTTGGGGGAAGGAGTGGGACCGGGGCGCTGTTCCCGGCCCCCGGGGGTCTCGGTGGGGCGGGCGGGGCCGCGGCCGGGGCCGCCCTACGCCGGGCGGTGGCCGCCCCGGGGGTGACCTTCACTCCGGGACCGGGCTGGGCAGACTTTGACCCGCGGCCGCTCCCCAACGTGGGCACGGACCGGAGCATCCCGGGCAGCCGAGGGGGTGGGGGGGTCGGTGGGGTGTCTCGGGGGGAAGAGGAGGGACCGGGGTTACCGGGCGTGGAGGGGGGGGCAGTCTCCGTTTGCGGGGAGGAAGGAGTTGGTTCTACCGAGAGGAGAGACATTGGGGGGGTGACCCGGTTATACCGGGAGGGGGGCACTAAGTGGGGGTACAACGGGTGCTGTTAACGGGGCGAGCTCCCACCGGGGGCCCTTCCCGGTGCTAATGGGGTCTGTCGGTACCGAGAAGGGGTGGGGGTGAGCGCTGTTACCGAGAGAACCCCCCCCTCTGTGCCGGCAGAGCCCCCGGTGCCGGCGGGGCCGGTGTCTGAGCGGCGGGTGCTGATTCACGGCCCGGCGGGGGTGGAGCAGGGCCGGGACCCGCTCGCTGGAATCCGGACCAGATGTACCCGGCACGCCAGGAATGCTCGGCATTCCCGCCAGGCCCCGCCGCCGCCGCCGCTGCTTCTTCCCGGCCGCCAGCACCGGCCCCGCACCGCGAACCGCCCCACCGGGACCCGGCCTTACCCCGCCGAGGCTTGGGGCCAGCCGGGATGCTGAGTGCCTATGGGGGGATGCTGTGGGGCAGCGGCTGAGCATCGGGGCTGAACGCTGGGGGATTCCCAGACCTCGATCCTCACCATCCAAAACGCTGGGAAAGGGATGTTTTTCCAGGTGGATTGGGAAGCAGCAGGGTCCCGCACCAGCCCCGGCGTTGGTGTCTTCGTCCTCCATGAAAATGGCATGGAATAAAGCTGCGCTTCCCGAAATTCCCCCACTGGGGTATTGGCAGCCGCGGCCTGACAAAGTGTGTTCCCTGGCAGGCAGGGGCTGGCCCCCGGCCAGGTGGGATCGTGCCAGCTCGGATGCCTGAGGTGAGCAGGCAGGGAATGCTGTAACCCCTACCTGCGGTCCATGCCGGAGCAGGTTGTCTTGTCTGCTCTATCCTGGTACAAAGGGCCTTGGTTTCCCTGCCCAGTTGAGTGCTGGAGCTCTCACACCGGCTGTGCTGGGAGAGGGGAGGGATGGGAAGAGTCAAGGTTGAAGCTGGAGCTGCCTCTGGATTCTGCTGTGATGAGCAAGGGGGTGTCCTGTGGGATCTCAGGAGAGAAGGATGAGGTGGTCGATGAGGGCTTGGCACTGGGGTAGGGGTGAGGAGCAGCTCAGAGTGGCTGCTGCGGGTGATGTCTCCGCTTGGTGCGGTTCAATCCTGGCTCTAACCGTGTGTGTTCCCTCCTCAGGTGCTGTCCCAGCGCCCTGCTCCTGGCTAACCAGCACCAGTTCTTCAGTGGCAAGCTTTATGTCCTTCTCTAGTAGCTAAAGCTGCCAGTTGAAGAACTGTTGAATGTAGCCACTCTCATCACCAGGACCTGGATGCTGGCCAGACCCGCGCCCTCAGCAACCGGGATGAGCAACGTTTGAAGGCTGAGGATGAGTGTAACCGGGATGAAGGCGTCTCCTTCAGACAGAGCCATGGCTGGAGGATTGCCAGCGGGGTGGCACTGAGCTGAGGGACACCTAGAGAAGACCAAAAGAGGCATTAAACTTTATGTGCTCCTCAACAGCTCAGGTTTTAGGGAGTTTGTTGCCTATGGGGTGGCTGGACCTGCTTGGCAGGAGGGTGCTGGGATGGAAGACATGGTGCCAGAGCTCGGTCCCCAGCCCGTGCCATGCCATGGTCCATGGGTGAAGGGTTGGTTGTTGAGTTTGTCCAGAGCAAGAGGTGACCCGAGGGCTGGGTGTAGCTCATGGGCCTGACCTGCTGCTGAGCTCCAGAGCAGGATGAATCCCACCATGAGCTGGGCAGTGGGATGGGGCCAACTCCACACCCACATTGCCCTGTGTGGGCCACTGGGAGCTGGTGACTCAGGGCCGAGTCACACACAGCCTGTTCCAGGAACCATCTTCTGCAAGGCTGGGCAGCCCTGAGGCAGCTCCAGGATTCCAGGTATTGGGAGAAGGGCTTCTCCATGGGCCAGGCTCTGTGTTGCTGGTGAACAGCAGCAGAAAGCTGCCCTGAACAGGACTCAGAAGATGCTCTCCAGTGTTAGAGACCCTTGCACTGCGCAAGAGGGGAGCTGTGGCCCTCCTGCAGCTCAGAGCAGGGTGAATGCCTCTGTGTGCACCTCCTGGCAGGCTCTGCACCCCCGGAGCTGCTTCTCCCCCAGCGCTGCTGCTTTGGTGTCTGGGAAGCAGCGGGGATGCTGGGGGCTTCTGTTTTGGGGCCCAGAGCACGGCTTGTTCCTGCTGTGAGGGAGGGCAGGGAGGAGCAGTGCTCTGCTGACGCAGGTCTGCACAGCCTCAGCTGGATGTGCCTGTCCAGGCTCCAGCTGCCCAAGGCTCTTACCAAATGCTGGCACTTGGTGATGTGCCGAAAGTGTCCATTAAGCAGTAGCAGTGGAGCAGATCAGCGACTCTGGGTTCCTTCCTCCTTACTCAAAGCTGCTCTGCTGTGTGCGCTCGCTGATGGTTGTGAGAAGCTGAGATTCTTCGGGGTCGTTGTCAACTGAACCCCTTTAAATCGTGCTCTGAGCAGAAAGGACCATGAATGAGCACCTCCAGCTTGAGGCAGAGCCCATCTCTTCCACCACAGCTGCCTTGCTGCAGGTCCATACAGAGCCATTGGCGCTTGCTCAGCACTCAACAAGTCCTGGAGTGCACCAAGGGGGCAAGAAGTCATGGGTTGTATGTGTGCTGGATGCTTGAGGGCAAGGAGGAGCAGCTCCCATGCTGGATATGAGAGGAGCTGTGTGCTCCAGCCACCAGCATCTCCATGTGCCTCAGTGTACTGCTTAGATTTGCTGCTTCCTCCTGTTGTGAGGGACCGACCTGTGCTACAAACCAGCTCTCTCTCCGGTAAGATGTGGTTATTTCAGGGCGGAGCTGCCCTGAGCAGCAGCACCAAGCCTCAGGGGTCAGGAAATGTAAATTGCCACATTATGGGTCAAATTCATACATAATAAGGGGCGCGCCTGAACACTTTGACACCAAACCAGCACTGCAATGTCTCATCTACTGGGCACGCAGGGTCGGGTGCTGGCTGGCCCCCACTGAATGTCAAAACAGAGAGGTTTTAGGCTGACAACAGTGTCCCTATGGGAACTTGCCTGGCTCTTGGGGTTTACCCTTCCTCCTGCAGAACCTCATGTGACCGGTGAATAAGTGCGGTGTTTCCTGTAGCAAGAGCAGCTTTGCTGCTGTGCAACCCTTCCTCCAGCATCAGCTCCGTGTTCCTGCAGCATCTGACCACCTCCTGGCAGCATCCAGCGTGCAGGGATGCAGCAGGAGAGGGGATGCTGAGTGTGGCTGGGGTTTCTGTGCCCCGAGCCGGCTGCTGGCAGGGTGGGAAGAGCTTGCTAATGCAAGATAGAAGGCAGCTGTAGCAGTGCCAGCAGGTTGGTGCGTGCTCAGAGGTCAGATGCAGCTCTGTCCTTAGGGGTAGGGTATTTCCTGTGGGTTCCTGCACGCAGACTATTAGTTCCCATTGGGGGAGCTGCTTCCCTCTGTCACAGCTCCCCTGGCTCTGAATTTCAGCTTCTGCAAAGCTGAAGGTCAGCGTGTCCAATGGGCTGGATGGGAGCTCCAAGAGGAGCAGGGTGGGCTGGTGGGTATGGGAATGCGTGGCTGCTTCTGTCTGCTCACACCCTCAGCTGAGCTCCAGGATGTCAGCAGCATCCTCTTACCCAGCCCAGCAAATCACTGCTTAGAAGTGAGTGTCAGGTGCTGCTTTGCTTTGCCCCAGCACAGCAGTGAGCAGACAAGGGCTGGGTCCAGCTTTGCTCATGGCTTTATTTCTCTTGTGCCAGGACAGGAGGATGCGGCGCTGTTAAGACTTGGTTGACTCCATGCCCTTCACAGCAGGGCATGGACTGAGCTTAGGTTTCTGCCAGCGAGGGTGCGTTGTTGATGTCACAGGCCCTGTAAATGAGTGGTGCATTGGGGGTTTGCAGTAACTCGTTTTGGCTCCGTGTCTCTCAGTGGGCTCTGCTGGCAGGGGGCTGCAGAGCAGAGCTGCTGCCCACAGCTCGCCCAGGCTGTCACTTACTCTGCTTCTTCCTTAGAGATTTGCTTCCCTGTGTACAGAGCCTCAGCGATCAGAGCCACCATGGGGTCACAGCTCAGGCTGGCTGCTGCAGTCACGACACCGTCCCTGAAAGAGAAAGCAGAAGAACGTGGACCTCTCCAGCGCACATAACTCAGCACAGCAGCATCCCTGCGGCACCCCGTGCTTTGGGAGGCTCAGGGCAGGGTGATGATGCTGCAGGGTGCATGGGGACTTGTGGCACATCGCCTGGTGCTGCAGGGAGCTGGGCAGCGTGCCTGGGAGCAGAGGGAGAGGAGATGTGTCCCAGGCTCCCTGCCCAGCTGGTGGCTTCATTGAAGCTCATCCTCTTCTCCTTCCCTGCTTTGGTTTGCTCTGACACCATCTCACTGCTGGTTCAGTGGCTGCAGTGTGTGGGCATTGGAGGTGATGCAGAGCCCCTGCTGTAAGGGAGGGGGCTGTGCCCTGTTCCTAAGGCACAGACTGGCCGTGGATTCACTCACCTGATGTAGAAGATGAGGAACTTCTGTTGCTCCAGGCTGCCCTTCACAACGGTGTCCGTGTATCCTGTCCCACAGCCTGCAAGAGAGAGCATCACAGCCTGGCATCACAGGGGCAGAGGGACAGTGACTGGGGTCTGGGCTGGGGAGTAGGCATGAAGTCCCTGGACAAGCAGAACTGACCCAGGGCCTCTCCTTGGATTGGAAAGGGAAGAGCTTGGAAACAGGGATTGCAAAGGGCTCCTTGAGGGGAGCTCTGTGTCTCTCTAAGCCTCAGCTCATGGATGAGCAGATGGACCAGGAAGCAGCTCTGCTGTTCTCATCTCTCTATCCCCTACCTGCATAGCGGATGCTCTTCCCAAACATCGTGGTCCAGAAGAAGGGAATGGTGTGCAACTGCTTCTCTTTCTTCAGCATGTTTAGGGCAGCAGTGTGACCTGTGATGACCCAGCAGAGGTCCTCAAAGAAAGATCCCCCTGCCTCTTGTTATCCCGCTGTTCCTTACGCCCCATTCCCTCCATACCCATCTCCCCTAGGGATGGGAGCTGGGAAGCGAGGTGGATGTTCTGCCTTACCATGGACCTCAGCCACTTGTTGATGATGGATGCTGCACCGTTCCCCATTGAGCAGCGCTACAGGGAAGGAGACCACATCCCCAGCAGCAAAAACGTTTGGGATGTTGGTTTGCATGTGCTAAAGGGGCAAAAAGCAGTTGGTGCAATGGTGAGAGTGGAGGGATGAGGTGTGGACCAGGAACGTGCAGCTGGCACTCACCAGATCCACCAGGATGGCACCGCTGGCATCCCTGGCAATGGAGGTGCCCTTCAGGAATGCTGAGTTGGGGAATGTCCCTGCAGGAAGAGGAGCAAGGATGAGAGCAGCGAAGCTCCACAAGGGTAGGGAGGAACCTTGGCCTCCGCATGTGCCTGTGGTGCCCGCTTGAAGCAGAGCAGTGCTCTATGGAGCTCAGCGAGCGTCCAAAGTCACTGCTTTCCTCCTGCCAGTGTTTGCTCATGGGCTGCTGCCTTTCCCCATGCGTTTGGGACCAAGAGGAAGGGCTGGGTGATAACATTGGGAAAGAGACAGCAGGGAACGCCTTGGGAATGAGCTGGCCTCACTGCCTGTTCCTGCCCTGCTCCGCTCCATTCCCAAAGCTGCCTCCCTCTCCAATTGGGGTCTCTTACCTATTCCCACCACTACCACATCTGCAGGTAGTTTCTCTCCAGAGGCAAGAACAGCCTCTGCGACCTGGGGAGGAAGCAAAAGCCATCAGCAACGGGTTAAAAGCTCTGTCCTAATTCTCGCAGCCTCCCTGCTGCCTCATTCTTTGCTCTCTCTTTTTCTCCCCCAGGTTGGGATCACCTTGTCCTCCCGACGTGCACCAAGAGAAACCCCAACCCCATTGTCACAAACACAAACTGGTGCCCCCTGAGCCCGGAATTGTGCTCAGTGGAAAGAAATGTGAGGGTGTTGATGTGGGAGGGGAAACCCAGATGCAGGCACTGAGTTAATCCTCAGTTTGGGAATTTCTCCTCCTCAAATCAGCAGTTCCGGGATGGCAGTGGCAGGATTGACCTTTCCATCCTTTCCTTGCAGCTCACGGAGCTCTGCTTTCATGTAGAACTTCACCCCTTTGTTTTGCAGCATCTGAAAAGGATGGGGTGAGCATTCACTAGGAAATTCCAGGCTGGAATGCGGTAAATACGGCTCAGAGAGGTTTAATGTGTGTCCCTGGCTGTGCAGGGGCAGGAAGCTTGAAGCTTGGAAGTGCTTGGAAGCTTGGCTTTGCTCAGTTGTGGGGGTCAGGATTGGTGCATGAGGTGGGTCTGGGATGAAGAAGGGCTTGAGGATGAAGGGGGGGGGTGTGAGGTGTGCAAGGGAGGTTGGGACCAGCCTGTGTGCAGAGCTCCGCTGGTGCGAGCAGCACCGGGGCTCCATTGCCATGACTGTGGATCTCGGGGCTGCTCGGGTAACGTGTGTTCCCCATCCTAGGAATGGGCACCAGCTTTTCCTAACCTTCATGGTGACACCTCCGACCTGAGGACCCAGCACCCTCTGGAAAGGGAACTCCTGTTTCTCCACCACTGAGGTGGCAGCAGCCTTGTCTGAGAGGAAGGCGGCCGCCTCCATCCCTGCAAGGGAAAGGCATGCCCGAGGTGAGCAAGCATGGACCTGCCCCCTGCTCCTTGGAAGTCCTCTCCTTCCAGGAGAGGAGAACCAATCTGATGCATTGCCAGTGCGCAACTGCTCCTCTGTGCCTTTCTGGGCTGAGCTATTCAGCTCTTCCCCTGTGCTTTGTTCTCATGTGCTATGGGCCTGGGTGTTAGTGCAAAGAACAGCTCTTGGTTGTGTGCAGGATAACGCCCATTCTGCGCTTTAGCTCTCAGTTTTCCTCATGCTTCTGGGGAATCAGCTCCTCAGGAGCACAGGGACCTTTCCCTAAGGCCCATTTCCCTCTGCCCATGACCAGGAACTGTTCACAGCTATCCAAGTTTCTGGCTATCAGAGGGAAGAATCAGTGTGTGCTGTGTAACCCATACCCCCACCAGCCACAGGGCTCTGGAGGGGGCCCAGCCAGGCAGTGAATGAACATCCCTGCCCCGAGGGCTTCCAGTTAATGTGTATGTGCAACGCAAGTGGGGTTCAGGTCATCACTGATGATTTGATGCCCTCTCCAGCCTGGTACCTATGAATGAAGCTCCAACGATCACCACATTCTTCCCAGTTGCCAGCTCTAAGATCTTGCTGGAGTCCTCTGGGGTTTGGAGCACGCACACGTTCTGCAGGTCAGCTCCTGGGACTCTGAGGACGCTGGAGCTGAAAGAGAGAACCCGGGTACATCCCATCATGGGAAGTGAAACAGTGAGCGGAGAGCAGAAACCTGTGCAACCTCTTGGCTGTGTCATCCCATCCTGGCCTTTCATCTCCTCCCACCTCTTCCCTACACACCTCCAGCTCCTCACACCCCAGGGCTGACCCATTTTGTCCCGTCTGCAATGACAAATGCTCTGTACGCTCACTGGCAGCCTGTTGCGATGAGCAGCTGATTGTACTTCTGGGAGGACCCATCCATGAAGTGCACCTTCTGCTTCTGGAAATCCACTGACACTGCCTGCAGGAGAAAGGAGGCAAAGACCTCATGGTAACTCTGGTCCACTGATGTCCTACCACATCAATCCATCCTGTTCGCCTCGTTTCTGGACCCTTGGATGAGATGAGGGATGCTGGGATCCTCTCTCTCACTTCCTACAGGTCTTGGGCTTTAAGAGTGCTAAGTATGACAGCACCAAAGCCAGGTTCCCCATGGCAGGAACACAACCACCCATTGAGGTCTGAGCTCAGCTGCTCGTGTACCTCTTTCTCTGTCCAGAGCTCTATGCCGTGAGCATCGAGGAATTCGGGTGTCCTCATGTAGATGTCCTCAGCTTTCAAGTTCATTTCCTGGAGACAAAGGAGAAATAGAGACAGCGATACGCTTGCAGTATTTACTGGGAAGGAAGTTTGCACAAGAGGTACACTTTGCATCAGTAAATCACAGCTCCTCACACTGCCCCGTCCTCTTCTTGTCCCCCCTCATAAAAATCCATGAACACAAACTCTAGTGGGGAGAACTCAGTGAAAGGGGATAAACCATCAGCTTCTGGTGGATGCTGATCTCCTGGGAGGAAGAAGATGGAAATGATACCCCTTGTGCTTGTGGGTGCCTCAGCGCTCCACTGCCAGAACAGCTTCACTTAACTGCTCAGCCTGGTTCTGAGTGCGGACCCGCGTCCTTAGTTCTGACGTGGTACCACGTACTCATACCCTTCACATACAAACCTTGGTCAGTTTGGACTTGTCGTATGGAACGTGTTTCTCTTTGGTGGCCATGATGATCCTGCCGGTGAAGCCCTCTTGGCGAAGCGTCTCTGCACACACCAGAGCTGCAACACCTGCAAGAGATGCTCATCTCTTACACTAGGGAGAGAAGGGAGAACGTGAGTCCTGCCTGGAGAAGGGAGCAGCAGCTCACAGCGCACGTGGGGACCACTTCACTGACCTCCCCCCAGCAGCAGCGCCGTGGCCCGGCTGAGAGGGCATCGCTTGATTGTGTCCTTCACCCTCAGGCTGCTTTCAAGGTCCTGGAAGCAAATAGGGAATGCTGCAATCCTACCTACCCCAAGGTGCTGCCTGGTGACTGCAGGCAAGGTCCGTACCTTCTTTTTTGCTGTAACAAACACCTTTCCATCTTCCACTGTTACCTGAAGGGGTGAAAGGAGAGTGCATTGCAGCACATGCATTCCCAGATAGCTTTCCTGGGAAGTTCTGGTGCGAATGGACCACTCTGTACATGGACCACTCAATAGACCACGATAATACATAAACTGTATAATTTATATATATTTATATTTAATTTATTATTTATTATTATAGTTTACTTTATATTTATATATAATATATATTAATAATATATATTTATATATTATATATTTATATATATATTTATATTTATATACATATGTATAATACATAAATGGACCACTCAATACACCAAGAGTGACTTGTAGGGATCTTGGGCGTCAAATGATGCTGGGGAGCTCATGAGCTTTTCCCCTCCTTCCAAGAGCACTCAGGAAGAGGTGTAATTCCTTTTCTCTTTGCCAAAGAGCTGTGAGGGATACCGGGATGTATGGCATCACCTTTGATTGAAAGAAGCTCTAGGACTGGAACTTACACGATGCCAAGAAGTCATCCCATGTGTTGTAGCTGTGCGACCTGGATCACAGAGCTGTGGCCAGGGCTTTCAGTTGGTGTGAGGGACATGGAGCTTTGTCAGAATGAATGGTATGGAGGACATCAGTGACATGGTTTAGTGGTAGAGCTGGCAGTCTTGGCTTAAAGGTTGGATGTGATGCTCCTAAAGGTCTTTTCCAACCTGGCTGATGCTATGGGAGGAGGAAGAGACAAGAATTCACCTTGAAGCAGTGCAGACAGTCCAGGGATGGGTACTCCTCGATGTCTCCAGTCTTGATGTTGAAGCAGGCACCATGCCAGGGGCAGCGCAGCCTCTCCCCTCTGAAGACTCCTGCATAGCAGAGATGGGGAGAGCTCCCTACCACGGCTCCCTGCCACGGCCTCTCCCCACTGCGAGAGCCAGGGCTACCTTTGCTGAGCGGGGCCCCATAGTGGGGGCACTTGCTGCTGAGGGCACTGAACTCGTTCTTGTTCCTCACCAGCAGCACCGGGTACCCGGCCACCATCACCTCCCAGAGCCTGTGGGAGCAAGGGAAAGGTGGGACCCGATGACCTTGGCCCCTTACACCCATCACGCTGCTCCCTCGATCAACAACCTGGTGTCTGCTCATGGCTGCAGGGGCCTCCATGCTGCTGTATACTCACTCTCCATCCCCAACATCAGCCTCCTTGCAGACCTCGGTGGTGATGGTGTCATTGCCATCCATGCTGGTGACTGTGGCTAAGCAGAGAGAAGGGTTGGCTGCCATGGATGCTGTTGCCTCTTGGTAGATAGATGGTGCTCCCCAGGGAACCCTTGTGCCATCACTGCACAATCCCACCCCACAATGCAGGGCCACCACTGCCCCAGCTGTGAGCAGGTCAATGGTGTGCTCAAGGGGTCCCAAATTCCTAGTGTAGCAGGAAAAACCCTTAATCTGGTGGAAAACCCTCTTTAACTCCGTGTCCAAACCTAAAGCCAATTCCTCTGCCTTTTTCTTCTCCAATTTCTTCTTTTCAGCCCCATTTCCCATTAAACTCAACTGCAGGGAGTGAGCAGATGTGATTAATGACTGTTGTACATAAACACAGTCATTTATGGGGAGGTGCTGCTGCTATCAACCAAACTGGGGTCTGAAGAGCTGCTTCAGCCTCTCCAAAACCTCTCCAATGTTAGTGCCGAGGTGTTACCACGCTAATTGCCATGAAAGCTATAATCTCTACCCAAAATGCCCTCTGTGTGAGAAAAGAGCCAAAACCCTCAGTCCTTAGCACTGTCTCTGCCTTAGCAATGAGCTGAGAGGCTGGTTAGAAACTTGCTTTCTGTTTTGGGGGAAAAAGGCAAGAAATGGAGCAAAGGAAGGAGGTTGGAGGCAAGTTTTGGTCCAGGGCTCCTGCAAATTCCCAGCGTGCCACTGAGCATCCCCAGGTCCCTTAGGAAAAGCATTGGTTTGTACTCACCCAGTCCTGCCATGGGGGCTTCAGGCACCCACTTCCAGTGTCAGAAAGCCACCAGTGCTGCTGTCTGTGAGTGTTTCCTCCACCAAAGTGCCACCCTTGCACCTTGCAATAACAACACCAGCCCACGGCCGCGTGATGCTCTCCTTCCATTGCACAACACCCCTTATCCATCAGGAGACACATGCCCTGGAAGCGGCTGCTTGTCAGTGAGCCTTACCTGATTTCTGCTGCTGCTCTGCACCTAATAAGGTGTATTTTGTTTGGGTATAGGATTGCAAAAGGACTGAGGGCATGGTTGAATGATGTAAAGACCGGGTGCGTCATGTGCAATGGGAACGGAAGCCTGTGTGGATGCAGTGGTACCCCACTGTGGCTTCTATCACCCCTTTTCTTGGTGTAAAGTGCTCTAGCTCCATGCAGCGTACTTTTGCAGCACTTTGGAATGATATTGCTACTTTTTATAAATAATCTTTACAATGGGTTCATTTGATCCTTTCATTATGATCTCCCTGCACTGATTTTAAGGAACACGAAGTGTTCAGCACCTCTGTATGTGCTTTACATCCCAGCACCGCTCCTGGTTCAGTCCACTGATGTCCAGGCGTCATCGCCTGGTCCTTGAAGGATGACACAGAGCAGCATGCTTCTTGCGATGCTATTTTTGCCACAGAGTGGGAGTTGCAAGAGGCTGGGAGTAATTCCTACGCTGTTTGTGTCTACTCTAGTTCTTATCTCTGTTTCACAGTCGATCTGTTTCGCAACCTTAAAATATGCCTCAAAACTGGGGAGGGGGAAAGTTATTCCCAGTGTGATTCCATCATCTCCATTGCAGAACCAGGGCTTTGCAGGGACTGGCTTTTTGCCACGCAGCACGTTCACACATTGAGCATGGAGGGGTGAGGAAGATCCTTTGATGGGCACGGCCGGGAGAAGAGGGATGCACAGGGATGCTCTGGAAGTGCAAGTGGGCTGATTTGTGTAGTATTGGACCCACCAAGCTGTGCGCTGTCAGTGCTGGGGTGCTGCTGTGTAAGGAGTGATCTTAGACCAAAGGCAACGCACACCCATGATGGGTGCAGGTGCGAGGTATTTTCTCACAGCAGCTTTTGGGCTCTGCCTTCCTGGCCAGGAGCCTGGCTGTGAAGCAATTTGGCTGCCGAACGGCCCTGTTTAAACTGTATGTAATTATCCCCCAGGAGCACGTTCCCACATGGAGCAGCAGCAGCAGCAGCGCTCGTGGAGGCATCCTCTGACTCAGCAGAAATGGCTGGAAAACGCTGTTTGCTTAGGGATGAAAGCTGCAGTGCACTGGAAAAGTGGCAGGTTAGGAAGATGTGCAGCTGGGGGAGGCTTTGGGATGAGCCAGGATGAGCGCGGTGCTGTGCAGTGACATCCACGCTATGGGGCTGAGACACCAATTCAGCTGCCAAGCACCTGGGGAAGGGCTTTTGTAAATACAAAGGGATAAAGGCAAAACAAAACACCCATCTCTGATGGGGACAAAGATGATGGTAAAGGATTAAAAGTTGAAAAGGGCATTGGATGGAAGAGGGAAGGTTTGGGTTAGCTGCAGGGATGTGCTATTACTGTGTATTACACACAATATGTCCTCGAGGGGTTCAGCAGTGGGGTGGTCCTGGAGGCAGGTATTTGGGAGGATGCTCTGTAAGCATCTTTTAGAGGTAGATCCTCAGGGTGGTTCTGACCTTTGCTTGTAACACACAGCAGGATTAACCATAGGAAGGAAGAGCTAGAAAGAAAGCAGTGCCCTCAAACACAAACAAAGCCCAGGTGGGCATCAGAAAGCTCTGACCAGACCTGCTGCCTGCATTGGGGTGGATTCACATGACCAGCTTGTGCTTTATGAGGTACCTTCACTTCTGTGTGTGTTCAGTGTTATCAGCACTACACAGAATGCAAGTTCAGAGGCAAAGATCCAACGGGGAATGGCTCTTTTCCTTTCAAGTCCCTGCTACCATCGCATTTGCTTGTGCTGTAATCCAGCCATGGTGGTGTGGATGCATTCTTATCCCACCTTTGCTTGCCCCATCTTTCTCAGGTCAGCGTCCTTCCCTGCTGATTTTAACCGAGCATCACTCACCAAGTCAGTTGTTATTGAAGGCTGCTCAGGCACAGGAAGAGGAAGCGAGGTGAAAACTGCAGCGGAGCTGAAATGATTAATGGGACACTGCTCTCGGAACAGCTTGGTTTGTGATATTAATAACAGGAGAATTCAGGGGGGAACCTGTTCCAAGCTGCAGAGCTGACAGCAGCAGGAGATGCAGTCAGGAAGCTCCTGTGCTTATATTCATAGCGCAGGAGGGATTGAGTGGGTTCAACAGCGTGTGATGCTGCACGCAGTGGGTGCAGGGGCTGAGACGCGCTTCCAACGTGAGGACTCTTTCTGAAACGCAAAAGAAAGCATGCAGGCATAGATACATCATGATACAGCCATAAAGCACATAGATATCCGGAGAGGGGCTTTGGACAAGGGCCTGTATGGACAGGACAAAGGGAATGGCTTTAACCTGCCAGAGGGGAGATTGAGATGAGCTCTTAGGCAGAAGCTCTTCCCTGTGAGGGTGCTGAGGCGCTGGCACAGGGTGCCCAGAGAAGCTGTGGAGGGGTTTTGCTGATCAGTATCTGTCAATGGAAGTTTTTATCCCGTGGCATATCTGCAACTGGAATGGGAAGGAGAGGGCGCATCCTTCGCATCATGGCAGCTGGTCCAGCTCAAGCCCTTGAGGTACAGCTGAGCTGGCAGCATCCTTAGGGACACTGTTGTCAGAGGTTTGTGTTGTCAGCCTTTCTCCTGTGGTGGCAGTGAGTATACCTCCAGTTCCACCTGGAGAATATCCAGCTCCCACATCAGGAAGGTGTTTCCAGCTGGAAAAGGCGAAGGCTGGAGTTTGCATTGATTTGAGCGCCCTTCACAGCTACCTCTGCAGTGCCTGGGCGTGCTTTGCCATGCATGGCGTGCGTTCTGCACAGTGGATCCTTTCATAAGTGGGGAGTTAGAGACTTTCTGAATGAAAATGTGGCTATATAAAGCATTCCTGTGTCATCCGACTTCCTGTGGCCTCGCATATAGAGCGGTGACACACTTCAGAGCAGGATGGAGATGGCAGCTATTCCAAGTTGGGAAGCCAAGCGGCTTGATTTGTTTGGAGACTCCTCACATTATCTGAGGTGTGAGCCAGGTCTGGCATTAGATGAGCAGATGGGTTTTATGGCTCCTTGGCTGGAGAGAGAAAGATGAAAGGAGCAAGGCTTTTGCCAGGAGGACTGTGCTGGGTCAGAAGCTTCCACATCTCTTGGCTATGGGAAGTGCTTGGGAGCAGAGTGAGCACCCAAACCTCTGTCTAGGAGTAGTGGGGAGCATCTAGGGCAGAATTCCTATGGGGGATTATCAATAAACTGCCAGCTCTTTCTTGTGGAAAATGGGTTTTCTCTCTCCTATGTGCCAAAGAGAAACTCCAATCTGTGAAAGCGATCAAAAAGCCACTGTCCAGCTATGAAAGAAACTGCTGCATCCTTGATTTACATCCCTGCCATGGGATTAGCTGCGGTCCCCAAGGCGCTACGGGATGGACCTCGCGCTGGTATCAGGAAGGAATCCCCGTCCCTGCTGGACCCGCCACCAGCCTCCCTGCAGAGAACGAGGCTGTTTGGGAACTGCTGGAAAACAACTGGAAATCTGGGAGAAAAAGGCAGTATCTCCAAATAAGGCGCTGAGGAAGAGTTCCATCCGCTCCGCCCGGCGCTCCAGCGAGCGCGCAGGGACCTCTTGTGGCTGCTGAACCCGGGAGCATCCTTATCCCTGCTCCTCCAAACGGCTTCTTTTGGGACAAGCCCCGCCTCCGAGCCTGGGACACGTGGATCAGGATTTGTTGGCTCCTATTTGGCTTGATCTGGCGTCAAGGGACCTGTTTGTAACAGGGTTTGGAAATCTTCAGCTCCAAAACTGTCCCCAGTTAACGCTGCTGCTGCAGAGGAAGACAAGGAGAAAAGCTGGAAACAGGGCTTGTAGGACACCATTGGTAAAATTACATAAAATCTGCGCTAAAATGATCCAAAATGCAGTGTTTGTGTAGCTGTTACTACTGCTTTAGCAGTGGGATCAGAGCCCCTGAACCAGAGGCACAGTTAATCATGGCTGAGATTCCCCCCATGTGGAAGTGGAAGGCAAAAACTCTCCAGCATCCAGAAGCATTTTAACTATTCCTGTGCCTTGGCCAAGTAGTAGAAGAAGGACAGCACAAATGGAAGAGGCCCTGGGATAAATGGGGCCGAGCTTGCAGGCATTCCATGGTTCAGGACGTTACCTGCAGGCAGGGCTGTCAGCATGGAAAGGGGCAGTCAGGATTCTGAGGTTAAACCATTACTGATGACTTGCCATTAGGAAATCAGCTCTCTGCAGCTTTATACTGCAATTAATCATGAAATGACTCCTCAGGACTGTCTCCAAAGCAATGGCTCCATTTCCTCAGCATATCTTATGCAAACGCAAATGTCTTTGCATTTGGCCTTCTCACTAACAGCTTAGCCTGTGTGATCCTTCAAGTCCTAATACTGGAGCTTACTTATAATCCCTCCTGAGCAATCAGCTCTGCTGATCACTTCAGGAAGCATCTCCCGGCCACTTAACTGTGATGAAATTACTTTGGCCCATCTTTTAAGCAGGCATGAACAGTTGGGGCTCTCCTTCCTCTCCTTCAGGGTTGATTTAATTGCTTTCCTCCTTAGCATCCCTTAAGCGATGTATTACTTGGTGTTTTCCTGTCCATCACCCCAGCTAGGGCAGGGGCTGGGGGCTCAGCTCCATTCTTTCTGTTTTAGCAAAGAGAAAGGAGAAGATTTCATCCAAGACGACTGCCTCAAAGGAGAGGCAGTTTGACACTGATCAGTGTGCACACAGTGACTCAGGCGTCTGCAGCAGAGGAGGGAGGTCTGTGCAGCAGCCACGCTGCTGGTGGAGACATCAAGAAGCAAAGAGGAAGCACTCGAATTCCAGGAAGCTGGAAAAGCAGCGTAATTGTGGGATGGAACTAAAGAAATCATGGGTAAAGAATCCTGAATTTCCTGAATTCCCACAAACCCCACACAGCAGAGCTTGGGTATCCCAGACATTGGGGAGCTCCTCTTGGGACTAGCCAAAGGACAGCGAGTGGAGGACAGCAGCGCTGTGAACATAGCATTTTGTTTGAGAGGGAAGTTAGGCCTTTTTGCTTGTTAATGTGCAATCAGACCCCGCAGCTTATGCCTGAGGGTGTTCTAAGTCGAGGCTCCCCAGCACAACACAGTGGCGTGAGAGCCTCGCTGGCATCACATGCTGGGGATGCTTTAGGGTGAAGAACCATGGGCTGCAGCACCTCATGCGTGAGGTATTCACACCCGGTGTCACCACGATGGAGGAGGAACCTCAGGGGAACACGGAAGGTGTTCCCAGCTCCAGCACAGTGACAGGTCCCCTGGCCCCCATTCCATGTCATGCTTGCAGCCAACTTTTGAGACACCCTACTTGCTGTGTGACACCCAGGGATGGCTGATGTGCTCCCTGGGGTCCGTCCCCCACTCTCCGAGAGGCAGCACTGTCCTAGCGTGTCCTCGTCCCTGACAGGAGGGATGCCGGTACCCGCGGCAGCAGCGAGGATGCTCCCGCATCCCCGATCCTTCCCGGCGGGGCGGTGCCGGTACCCAGGGCGGGCTCCGGGGCCGGGTGAGGCGGAGCCGCCGGGCATCGGGTGCCGATAGGAGCCTGCGGGAGGCAGCGGGGCCGGTGGCTGCCCATGGCTGTGAGCCCGGGGCTGCTGGTGGTGGCCGGTTCCTTCGCCGCTTTCCGCCTGCTGAACCGGGGGCTGGAGCGGTTGGTGCCGCCGCCGCCGTCGGCCCGGCGCAACAGCTGGAAGTGGCGCAACATCTGGACGTCGCTGGCTCACAGCGTGCTCAGCGGCGGCGGGGCGCTGGCCGGGTGAGCGGCACCGGCACCGCGGGCACCCGGAGGGCATCTGGGGACGGGGAGGGGTGGACCGGGGGTATCGAGGGACCCCGATGGGAATCTAGAACCAGCAGTCATAAGGATGCTGGGAATAGGGGTGTTGGGGGACCCTGAGGATTACTGTGGACCTGGAAAGTGAGGGGCATTGAGCGATGGAGAAGGGATCAAGGGAGAAGAGCAGCAAGGGATAAGGAGACTCCCCAGGAAACAGGAGGACAGGGGTGGCCACAAGGGGAAATGGGGGACAGGAGGACTCCAGGGAGTTTCAGCAGCACCAGGTGGGTACCAAGGATGTTGGCAGGGAACTGGGGAACCAGAGGCACTTCCCAACACTCACAATCCTGCTCCCCACAGGTTCTGCCTCCACCCCGGGCTGTCTGAGGACATGGTGGGCACGCACCCACCCGGGGCACACAGCCTGCTTGCTGTATCTGTAGGTAAGCGGGAAGAGGGCTGCCCCTTCTTCTTTCCACTCTTCTGCCCCACCAAGGGGTCCCCGGCGGCTCGTTGGTGCCTGACACCAGCCCCTCAAGCCACGTTGCAGGCAGAGATGTCTCAGGCACCCCAGACAATTGCCCTATTCTTGGCAAAGGACAGTGGCTCCTTTTTGTTGTACAGCACCCACAGCCAGGAGGTACTGGGCTCCAAGCTGCCCACCACCATCCTCATGGGGCAGGCAGGGCTTGGAGCATCCTAAAAGTGCCCATGATACAGGGTTGGTGCAGGTCACCCCAGAGCTTCAAGCTGAACATGTCATTGTGGAAGCTAGGAGCTCTAAGCCCTCTGGCTGTGTGAATCCTTCCTCCCTCCGTTCCCTTGTCACCTCCTCGCAGACCTGTCACCAGCCCTGTGGTCAGTGCTAATGGGCTTCCCAGCACAGCAACAGCTCAGCAGGGAGGTTTGAGTGTCTAAAGGGTTGGTTTGGGGGTACCAAACCCTGCAGCTCTTAAGGGCTCCAGGTGGAAAGGGATCCGATCCTGGGATGGGGAAAGGTCCATGTGCTCCCTTTGCTCTCATCCTTTCTCCAGAAACAGATCCAAGTGATCACATTGCTGTGGCCACCACTTCCCTGGAGGGGCTGCCCAAACATCCTGCTGAGGTGCAGTTTGAGGGTTCCTTAGCACAGTCCTTCCTGGCCCCTTTCCTTGCTCACGGCCTCTCTGATCCCAGGTTATTTCCTTGAAGACTTTGTGGACATGCTGTGCAATCAGAAGCTTCACCAGTCCTGGGAGCTGCTCTTCCATCACTCCGTGGTGAGTCCAGAGGCTGCTTTCTAAGGGACAGACCCTGGCACTTGCATCACCAGGGTTCTATGGTTGTGGATGCTGCAGGGGGGTGGCACAGCCTGGAGATGAGCAGCAGAGATGCTGTGGGGTACAGGGGAGGCAGAGAGGTCCGCAGGGGCTGGGGTTGAGGGACAGGGGCAGCACTGGGATGTACTGGCATGAGATGGGGAAGGCGATGGTCAGAGCTGCTGTCTCATAGAGCCCTGCAGCAATGCTGGCCCCTGCTTGTGAGTCAAAAAGTCCCATCCACAACAGAACTAATTCAGGCCAAGGCAGTGACTTAATGAGCTGGGAGCAGAAAATCTCATTAAAGAGCCAATACAGAGAGCAGCATTAATGGTATCAACTGAAGAAAGGACTCAGTGTGCTAAACCACAGGCTGGCAGAGCCTGTTTCCCCATCTGACAGGAATCTCTGCACCCAAGAGCCCCATCCTCTGCTGTAGCATCCCCAGGGTGCTTCGTGCCAGGCTTGGGGTATGCCATGGGGCTCCCTGATGCACCAAAACTGAGCCAGCAGCGACCGTAGCCCTGGGCTATGCATCTCTCCATCTCCCTGTCCCATTTAGTCATTTACTGAGTGTGGAAAAACCCGCCCAGTCACAACCAGCTGCATTCCCAGGCCACAACAGCAGGGTTAGGTCTGGCTGCTCTGTCTCCTCTGCCAGTCTGCAGTTTATAGAAGTGTTTCCCTCCCTTCCCACTGGAAGAAGAACCAACCCAACACTCATGTTTCATTCAATGATGGGGAGGTTTTATCTCATGCTGGAGGCTACAGTGATAGAGATATGTGTGGGATGATGGTCAGCGCCTTAGCACTGGTGTGAGAACTGTTTCCACTTCTGCTTCAAGCATGGAGGGCTCCAGCTTGCAGCAGAAAACAACCAGCCCCTGGGCTCAACCTCTCTTCTTTCCCCTTCCCAGGTCATTGTCTGCTTTGGTACCGCAGTGCTGCTCCATCAGTACATCGGGTTTGCCCTGGTGGCTTTGCTGGTGGAGATTAATTCCATCTTCCTCCACCTGCGGCAGATCCTGCTCATGGCGAACCTGGTGCACACCCCGTGCTACCGCCTCAACAGCGTCATCAACCTGGGCACCTACGTGGTGTTCCGCATCGCCACGCTGGCCTGGATGACCCGGTGGCTCTTCCTCAATCGAGAGAACGTGCCCCTGGCAACGTACTCTATAGGCACAGTGGGAATGGCAATCATGACACCCATGAACATCATCCTCTTCTATCGCCTGCTGCGCAGTGACTTCTTCAAGTCCAGCCGGGATGTGCAGTGGGAGAAGGAGCAATAGCCCCTTTCCCAGAGGGATGGAGAATGGCAGCAAAGTGCAACGGAGAGTGAATGGGGGTGTTTTGGTGTGGAGGGTCCACACTAACAGCATCCAGGCTTTTCTTGTGGCTGCAGAACCTGGGTCATGTTCTATTGGGGTTCTGCTCCCCCAATACCTTTGGATGATGTGGTTGGATAACCTGGAGCTGCTCAGAGAAGCTTGACAGCTTTCACAGCTCCCCGAGCCACCGCTGAGATGAGAAGGGAGCAGAAAGGAGCTGCTTTCCCACTGCTCTTCTGGACATCCAAACACTACAGTGTGTCTCACCCCTTTGGTGCTGCAGTGTTCCATCAGCCAGGGAACACTGCGCTCAGCCCTGCATTCTCTCTGGCATCTCCCATGGGAGAGGCTCCAGGCTTCACCCTGTCAAAGCCAAACCCTGTACTCATGAGTCCTCCCTGAGGAGATTGTCCAGTGTGGGTGATGGAGGGGAGGCTGAGACCTGCCTGGATGCCCAGGCCAGGAACAGGGATCGGCAGCGCTGTGCTTGGGGATGAGGAACCAACTTCTTAACGACTGGAGCATTTTCCATGTTGTTTTGTTCCCAGGTATGTTAAGTGCCTATAAATGAGCGTTAGTCACTGGCCAGGATGATGCTATGTGATGGTCGCTTCCCATGGATGTGTTTTCAGGCATAGGCATCTATTAGGGATGGGAAGTTCTGCTGCTGAGTGCAGTGTAACGCTCTTACCCAGAGCTCTTACTAACATCAGCTTTTAATAAATGGCTGCAAATGAAACAGCTTGAGGGGAAAAGGGCTCAGAGGGAAAAAGGGACCCAGTGCTCCAGGGGTGTCACTGCTTAGCACAGTGCTTCTTACCCTATGTCTCCCCATCAGAGTGAAAATACACTATACACTGGCACAGCCTACTTCCCTCTTGGGCTTTCTCCCCCTCTTTCTTTTCCATGGAAGCTTCCTAGGACAAGGAATCAGAATTCCTTTAGTTTTTAACTCTGCGTTTCCTTTCCCCACACACTGGTGCTCCCCAGCAGCGCAGCACAGTGTATAGAATCAAACCCATCCCACTCAGGGTTACATGTACCAGCTTGGAGAAACCCATTGTGTTCATCGTGTGTGTCAAACAGCCTTGAACTCAAACCCTCCCCTTGGGTTTGAAAAGCCAAGGACAGGCTGGAATAACTCATGGCAGGAAGTGAAGAAGAGGAGCATCAGAGAGCAGATGCATCCCTGCTCTGGGCTGGGGAAGACAAGCGATGTGCGCTGGTAGTGGGAGGCTGGAGGTGGCTTGTGGCCAAAGCCGCTTAGGTTTCTATTTGCGGAGAGCACAGAGGAGCTTGCAGGGGATACCTGATCGTGTTTGGGTTTGTTGCTTCCCAAGGTGATGCGTGCCACTCAGGGCTCCTATGCGGAGGCAGACAGGGGTTTCTCTTTGGTTTGAGCCCCTTACACGCAGTCTTTCAGGAGCCGTTTCACCATTAGCAGGCAATGTCCTCCAGCCTCTGCACGTTTCTCAAGGCCTGGATTCTATTATGTGGATGTTGTGTATCCCAGGCATATAGAATCCCAGCCTGGTTTGGGTTGGAAGGGACCTTAAAGCTCCTCCAGCTCCAACCCCTGCCACAAGCAGGGACCCCTTCCACTAGAGCAGCTAGCTCCAAGCCCCTGTGTCCAGCCTGGCCTTGAGCACTGCCAGGGATGGGGCAGCCACA